>JAJEJO010004772.1:177596-193734 GCA_020662805.1 Glaucomys volans
TAAGGCTCAGCTAACTTCAGAACTTTTGAAATAAAAGTTTTCCATAGGAAAAGTCATTATCGCTACAAAACTGCCCTTCCAGCCAGGCAGCAAACCATCCCAACTGACCCAGTGGAAATGAACCATCTGACCAGGCACTAGCCTCTTGGACACGGTTCAGGAGCCACTGAGCTTCTCAAAAGTCACTGGGCATGTGACTAAGGAGCATGTTTGCTTCTCCCTCAGTGGGTCTCTCCTTTCCCCTGGCAGTCTTTAGCTTTCTTTTACACCTTCTCCAAATTTGGCATGACATCCACAGGGGGCATCAGAGGAAGAGGAGGAGGAGGGTGTTCTCAGGGCCCAGCAGGATTTTCTAAAGGATTCAGAGAAACTGAGGCAGCGCCCCATCCAGCAGCAATGGGAGAGGCCTCTGGGAGAATGGATTCTTGCAGAAGTGAGACTTTCATTTATTCATCAAATATTTGCTAAACACATATGAATCCAACCTCCACTGCAGATTATATGGAGAGATGAAAAATGAAGTAGTAAACAGAAAAGTCAGGAGGAGCTATGTTAGAAAATGACTTTAGGCAGTGGAGGGGTAGGCAGACAGGAGGACCTGTTGGTGGTGCTGGGGTGGTAGTCAAGGAAGACTTCTCTGAGGAGCTGGCACTCAAGTGAAGACTGAGGTAACTAGAAGAAGCCAGCCATACAAAGACCTATGGACAGAACATGCCCAGCAGAAGTATAGAACCTTGAGGCAGGCTTTCCAATGATAGTAAGAAGGCCAGTGTCAAAGGACAGGGGAGCAGGGCAGAGAGATGAGATCAGAGGCTGGCAGGGCAGGTAGAGAAGGCTGTGTGGGCCTTAGCAAGGAGTTGGGTTTTGATCCTGAGTGTTCTGCAAAAGTTTATAAAGGTTATAAAAAAGGGAGTGACAGGAACAGATTCACATTTTTTTAAAGATCTCTCCATCTGCCTTGTAGGGACTAGATAATAGAAGGGCAAGGCAGGACCTGAGCAGAACCTGCTCCATGGGAGGTAGAAGTGGCCTGGGTTAAAATGGTGGGGGGCCATTTTGCCAATTTCTGTGGTGTAAACACTCCCACTTTGGCCAGTTTCAAGTTGCCAACATGATCGCAGCACAGAACGCAGAATAAGGGAGGGCAGAAGAGCAGTCACAGCCGACTCCTGCAAGCTGGTGTGAGCCCACTCAAGTTCACCAGTAGGTTCAGGGCAGACTTGACAGGACTTGCTAGTGGGCTGGCCATGGCGGGGAGTAAAATGGGGGAATTCAGCCTGACCTATAGGATTGAGGCTTGAGAGATGGAAAGAACAGAGAAGCTACTTCTGACATCACTGGCTTCTGTCCATTCATTGGCTTCTGGGTTCCTGAAAGGCAGGAGGCTATGGGGAAAGAGCACACTTTCCCAGGTTCAAGGCTCCCTGAGAGCTGACCCCAGGTCTTAGTCCTCCCTGTTTCCTTAGTACTCAGTGCAGACAGGTCTTAGTAAAGGATGAATACAAGAACAAATCAGTGGCTTCAGTTGCCCCATCTGCAAAATGGACAGATGATATGAAGTCCCTCCTAGGATATCTGTGGGAATCAAATAGAAAATAATAGAGCAATTTCCAGAATCAAGACCTAAGGGTCCACAGGCATTGCTTCATGAGTCTCATGTAACCCTCTGAAGTTTTACTACCCCATTTGGCAGATGAGGAAATGAAGCTCAGAGTCAAGTCATGTGATAAGATGTGATGTGAGGTGATGTGTCCAAAGTCACTCAGCTAACATGGCAGGACTGCGATTCGGACAGTCCCAGACAGACAGACTGACATGCTCAGCAGCTGGGGCCACCCCAGTCAGGAGCTGGCCTTTTTCTGCTTTCCTCCCAGGGGCAGCAGATGCCTCTTTGGGGCTCAAGGACATGTCAGTCACCCCTGCCATGCTCTATTGGCAAAACAGCACTAATGAAGTGAAACCCCACAAGGGTTGGGAACCATATCTGTCTCCTTCCTGGCCAGGAAGGAGGAAGGAGAGATTGCCTGGGATCAGAAGAGCATTTGCTGGTGCTGTTTAGGGTGAATGATTTGGAGTTGGAGAGAGTGTAGGGACGGGCGCATGGTTGCGCTGCTGGAAAAAGCTGTGACCGTACTCAGCACAATAGCCAGTGTGTTCCCCTGGTGGAGACGGCTGCCCCATCCCTGACTGATAAGTGGGTTTGTTTTTGACCCCTTTGCATGGCCAACATTTTTTCCCAGGCTGACAGAGATGTAGGAAGCAGTTCTTAGAGCTAAAGTTCTGCTCAGGAAATGCTGAACTCTGGCACCGTGGCTCACAGAAGCGCCTCTGCTTTCTCATCTAGAAGATGGAGATGCAGCAGAATCCTCACCTCAAAGGACCCTGGGAGGCACTGAAGGGGCGCACGGGGTAGAATAGGAGGACCGCTGGGCCAGCTCCACCATTCCTGCTTTTCCCCCATGGGGAGACCCTTCCTTGATCCCCACCATCTACTGTGGCAGGGGAAGGAGACTGAACAGGAGGAAAAAAAAATAAATAAAGAGCAGGAGGGAAAAAAATCCCATCAGCTCATGTCTAAATGTTATACAAATGTAAGTGACACATTAGTTCCCTCTCACCCTGGGAAGGCTATAAATTGTCAATGCCAAAAGGAGCTTAATGGCCCTGGTAAATCACTGTGCTTCCTGCAACCACAGGGCAGGGGAGCCTTGTGGGGGCTCAGCTCAGCCTGCCAATCCTCCCCTGTTCCCGTGGGGGCTCCAGGCAGAATCCCCGCCTGCCACCTAACGGTCTCCAGTTCCAGCAGCCTCCGCTACTCATGCGGAAAGGACACTTGTTCTGAAATCATGGTTGTCAAAACGTATCAGATTTTGGTGCTCAGGTGCACCACAGCACCAATCCCATCAGCCCGAGGAGACACTGATTCATGTGGCAAGAGGACCCATTGCTTTAATAATGATAGGCTACTACGGTGCCAGATACAGTCCTGATTCTCACATAATCTGTAAAGCAATTTTATTATACCCATTTTATAAGGAAGGAAACGGAGACTAGAGAGACCAGTCAGATAGTAGCAGAACTGGGACATGCCCCAAGTGGCCCTGCACCAGAAGCCACACCCTCAGCCCTCATGCTGCCTGCCTTTCCAGCTCCTGCAAAGTCCAAATGATGGGCTGGACCAGAAGGCTCAAATCCTAAAAATTAGCATACAGAGCTGAGGTCACGAACCCAATGACTTCAGAGGCTGGAAAGCAAATCTGGCCTCAGATTCTAAGAGACAACTGGAAGTGGATGAGAATAGAGCGGACTGTAGACGGAGGCCACATCTCAGCTCCATGTGGCCAGGGAAAATGGGCGCCCAGTCATTATAACTTTGGTCCTTTTTGCAAAGTAATTTGAACAATCTTAATTTTCATGAGAAATCTCTTCTTAAAAAAATTGTCAACATTATGCTCATTATGTTGTCCCATCAAAATCCATCTGGGGGCTAATTATGCCATGCTGCTTTATAGTTCATAAGCACTCTTTTCACAACTATTGCTTCATTTTGGTTGGAACAATACCATTGTTCCTTCATTTTACAGATGGATAAGTTGAGGCCAAGAGCTTTGGTAGATTGCTATCCACAAGTAATACTTAGAAATCATTGAATCATAGGGACTTTGAAGATCTAGTCTACCCTTCTGTATGCTGCCCTGGCCAAACATCCCATAACCTCTGCTGGAGGCACACCTCCTCTGGAGCCAGGAAGCTCACTCTACAACAGCAACCTGAATCATTAAATGGTTCTAGTATTTGAAAAGTCACCTGAACTTCTAGCTGCCTCTTGGACTCTGGAACCCTGGAGATATGCCAAATTCCCCTTCTACATGACAGGTTTTGCCAACCACCAACAGTCAGCAGGCAGGGGAATGAAGCAGAACTTCACCACACATCTGGCAGAGAACTCCTTGCTCAGTATTCAACACCTTTATTCACTGTGTCCTTAGAACGGCACAGGCTTCCCTAGTCCCATCTGCAACAGACACTCAGGGAGACTGAGTACTATCCCCTAAATCAAATTGGTATTTAAGAGAAAGGGGATTAGAAAGGGGGAGGAGTCTTCCTAATTTCATTGCCTGTCCTTTTATCCACCTCCATAAATATTTATTGAGAACTTACTATGTGCCAGCCAGTGAGTTGAACACTGAAACTTTCCTCTCTACCATATCATTTCCCATCCTCTTTTTCATGCACAAATTCCAGAGTTCCTTCATCTGATCTTGAGGGGTTCAGTGTCCAGACCATTCTTCTCTGAATGATAGGAATGAACATGTGTCAACATCCCTATTACCCAGGATGGAAGGTGATCTTTGAACAGAGCCTGGACAAGCATGGAGCTGGGACCGACTCCTCCCTGACTTAGCAATCTCTCCTTTTATTGATGGAGCCTGTGCTCATATCAGCTTTTCTGGCAGTCTTCCCACAAGCAACTTCTCAACCGAAACCGTGAAAATTGTTTTCACAGCTGCTGCTACTAAACTATGTCTGTTATTGGATATTGGGTGTGAAGACCCAAGAAAAATGAAACTAACCTTAATATCTACAGAGTCAATTTTATGTGCTAAACATTTTAAAATTTTCATTATTATTTGTATTTTCCAGCAAGAAAATCAAGGCCCAGAGAAGTTAAGAGATTTGTCCATGATCATCCAGCCTGCAAGTTATAGAGCTGGGACGTTACGTGCTCATGGCTGTCTGGCTCCAGAGCTTCCTTTTATTCCCAAAAGGTTTCACATTCATACTTGTTAAATTTCCTCTCCTTTAAACAGGACTATTGCTTTAGACTACTGTCTTTGATCCAATAACCTGGCGACACTTTCCGCCTTTCTTAGAGCAAAGAATGATCCATCTAAGTCATCTGTAGTTCCAGAGCACATCAACACTGCTCACAGCAAACACCATTGACTACCTAACTGGGCTTGTGGCAGAAAGTAAACAGAATGACAGCCCTAACACAAACACGCGCCGGAGCCAGAGAGCAGATTCCAACCGCTCTGCGAGCAAACAACTGCTACAGAACCCGAGAATACATTACAGTATCACACGGAGCCTGGCAGGGCACTGCCGTGGGCCAGTGTGGACCTGTCTAGAGATCCTCACCAATGTCTTTAAGTGTGATTGTCCTGGGTTATGGCTGAGTCCCCTGACATATCTTGGGTATCAGGAAACAACTGTACCCAGCAAGAGACATCCAAAAGTCACCATCATCCTCGCCCCCAACCTGGAATCCTGGGCTCCAGGCTCCCCTCTCTCGCCTGCCTGCTCTTTGAGCTACAATCGCAGGGCCTTGCTTAAAACCTCCCTTACTGCCCATCACCTTCAGGGGGAAATTCCATCTTATCCTACACTGTCAGAGGCTCCCCAGGAGTTGGCCCTTATCTCAAAGCATCACTGGGAAACAACCCCACTCTGCAAGCTACTCTGTAGCTTAGCATTTTCTAAGGTAGGGTGCAAGAAATCCAACTCCTAAAAGATGGTTGAAGTCAGTAAGTCTAGGAAATGCTGCAAACAATTTTATGATCTGGAATAATCACGAGCATAAACATGCTGTGTATGATCAGGAAGTCCTGTCACAAAGAGATCTGTTTCACTCTAAAGCGTGAATTTCCTATTTTGAGACAGAATCCCTTGCCTGACTAACACACGTTAACATCCCAAGGGAAAGATTTTCAGAATAGTCAGCAATGTCACCAACTTCCCTCTGTTGCTTTTATGCCTTTAGGGTGTCGCCTTATACTGTACCCTCCCCCTCTGACATATGCATTGTTCTTTTTCTCTCTACCTACAAAATTCTTATTGTTATTTCAAAGCCTGTTGCAATTTACAACTCCTCTGAAAAATACTCCTGTAAGCTTCTGCCTTGATGGTGTTCTTGCCTTATTGATAGCATTTATCACAGGACTCATTATAAACCAGTCTTTGCTCCTAGACTGTCAGCTCCCCAAGGACAGGAACCAGGCCTGATGCTTCTCTAGAAGCTCCATGACCTGGCACAGGTCCTGCAAGAGTGGTCCACTGTCAGCATGTGATGGGTGCAATGAGTGCACAGATGAACAAGGAAATGAACGAGGCCAGATTCAGGAGAGGGTGTGGTTGAGTCCGGCCCTGCCGAAGAACCCCGCCAGCAAGGCCACTTATCTAAAGCAATAGCTGCCAAGCTCAAAGAGAGTCAATGGGTCACTTCAGGAAGATTCAAAATAGATGCCATCCTGCTACATCACTTGGCGTTGCTAGGAAACTGCTAGTTTGCTACAAGGCAGGTTGATTAGCATTGCGAGGAAGACACAAACCAAGAAATGTCTGCCTCTTTTCACCCTGCCTGAGCTGGTCAGCAGCACATTTACCTCGATTCCTTTTCCAGTTTAGGCAGAAAGGCAATTTGAAATCGAGATTGAAGACAGCAGATGCTTATCAGAGTACATTCAAAGCATGGGCGTGCTTCTGTAAGCACTGAGGTCAGAAGGACTGACTTAATTCATGAGGTCTGCACCCTAAGACTTTCACCTAGGGTCTTGGTTCATGTTGGCATAAGAGGAACTCAGAGGAGACGGTCTGCTGAAGTCTCATGTCCAGAGGGGAAAGTGCTGTAGGTGCCCAGAAAGAATTGGCTGGTTGTGTGCTTACAAGTTATTAACATGGTGCCCTGAAGAGCCCAGAGAGCTCCCAGTTGTTTTCTACTACTTTGAGCTGATTACTTAATCTAAGCCTCATTATTGCCATCTTTAAAATGGGGATTATAACGATCCCTTGATAAAAACTAGAAAATGCAGAAAGTTCAGGATGTGAAGATCCAGGCCCAGTGGGGATGCAACATATTTGACCCTCTCCATCCTTCTGTGCTCTCCAGAAACACTGCAAGGCAGAGGCAGCCTGCTAGCTGTCACTCTCACTGGCCAGCTGCCCAGGAGGCAACCAGTTGCTGGGGCTAGCCAGTGTGCACAGCAGCGCTTACTCAGTCGTGCCCAGCAGGATGAGACAAACTGTAAATTCCAAGGCTGAGACCTAGACCCACTCAGGGACACAGCATGGAGCCACTTTGAGAAATCCACATTCAAGACACAGTCTCCCCAGGCCCCAGGGAAACGAAACAGCCATGAGAACAAGGAGGTTACCAAGCTAATTGTTCCTGATTAAAGCTTGGCCCAACGCCAGCCAAGTGGGTCTTTGCCACATTAACACTTTGTGAGTACTTGGCAGTGATTCTCACACCTCACATCTGCATAGCACCTTCAAATTTACCAAGGTCTTCTGGAAACAGTAGTTACTCAATAAATCCTTGCTGTGCACAGGAAATCAGTCTGTTAAGCACTATTTTTTTTCTTTTTTTTCAACCTCATTCAACTGGTCAAGGCAGCTCAGGAGGCAGAGTGGGTGTATACCAAATGTTTTCTGGTGACTGAATAAGCATCACTTTATAAGAGAAACTGTCCCTTCTGGAGCTAGCCATGCTTAGTACCATGTGATAAAGTCACACTGTGACCACAACTGATTGGAACAGGGTGGGTGCTTGTCCCAGGAGGGTACAACCCTTGACTATCCAATAGTCCTGGGTTTATCTTGATGACATTCCTCCTTCCATCATTTGGAGTTGAAATTGGGAAGCAGAGACTATGGTAGATAGCAGAGGGGAGAAATCTAAAAGAAGTTAGAATTGTGGGCTATTGAGAAGCCCAGGGTGGCCAGGATGGGCCCTTGCAAGTCAACGCTTTCTGGGACTATAACCTACAAGAAAGCAAGAGAGTTGGGGGAGCAGAGGAGAACAGAATAGGCGTGAATAGAGAGACAGATACGCAAGGAGAAAACCCACAGGATGCCTGAGTGTCTCAAAGCTAGCTTTTCATGCTGACTCTCGTGAGGCCTGTTGTATTGGGTCTTCGGACTCTCCAAAAGATCTCTGCCACCATATCACAGGACATCATTTCCCCTGGGCCACCTCCAGGGGGTCTCTGTTACATGCTATCATGACTCTGCCCAGGACAGGGGCAAAGTAAGTACTGTTCTCTGCACTTGGTAGATGAACAGCCTGAGAACCACAGAGGTACTGAGAACCACTGGGCTCTCACAGCGACATCAGGATCTGTCCCAGCTCAAGTCCAGATAGCTCTTCTCTCTCCACAAACCTTCCTTACTTTTCAGGCTGTAAGAAACTGTGTTAACTATCTACCAAGTCTCAGCAGAAAGAAGAAAGAGTGCTAGGCAAATGAATTTGTAAGGATCTGTTTATAAACTGTCTCCTGCACAGAATGCGACACTGAGAGGGGAGGGACCATGTCATCGTGCACACTTCTGCAACCCCATAGCCAAACAGGGCTTGTCCCAGTAAAGATGCTCAAGATGCTTGTGGAATGAATGACTGAAGCCATTAATCAGACCCAGGACTTTTCGACCATAATAAGAACCAGGGAGGTTCGCATACCCTTACCCACAGATGGCAAGAATTGCTGCTTCATTTGGGATTCCAGATTCTTCTGGGGAAATTTTTTTACTTCCTTCTCCCTTGGGAATTGTTTGTGAACGACAGCTGCTGTCAGCTTGGGTTCAGCTCCCGGTCAACACTGGGAAGTAAGAGGACCATCTAATCCTTGGAACAGGATGGTCCCTGACTGCCACCCAGACAGTAGAAGTTGGAATTCCCTCCACAGCATCTCCAGCAAGTGACCTCTGCCCTGGTCCAAACTACCCAAGGGACCTGCGGTCTTCTCTTTCATCATGAGGCAGCCCTGTGGGTGGAAGCTGACTTCAAACCCACTTATTTATTTCTCCAGAGCCCTGGCTCTTGGCCTCAGGGTCTCACAGAAGCAGTCTAAACTATCGCACACAGAGCATGCAGTGAAAAGGGCTCTGGAATGTGGCACAAGCAGACACGAATTCTTAAACTTTCCGGATGATGTTGAGTCAGTCCCTCAATATCCCTGAGGCCAAAAGGCCTGAAGACTTTGGTCAGAACTGGGCTTAAATCTAGTAAATGGTACTTGGCCAAGTAACATTCACCGAGCTTCAGTTTCCTCGACTCTAGAGGATAATACCATCGGGCTGAGAGTAACATCTGCCTGACAACATCTGAACATCCAAATGAGCTACTGGAGAAAGGCCAGAGTGGAAGTTGAGGCCACCCTGGAGATGGACTCATTCACTTTGGAGCCTGCCATCTGCAAACTGAACCTTGAAGAGGGACATGAACTGGACTGGAAACCCCCTCTGAAATCACACACACAGCACAGTCACAGAGCTGGGGCTCTTAGTTCTGGGAAGATCCAACATGATCTGGTTTTCCCCAACCCCACTGCCAAGGTCAGGAGAGCAGCAGGTCACAGAGAAGAGAGGTGGATGGTGCTATCCTCTGACACTGAATCCCATGATCCAGAGAGGAGTGGACACGAGGCTCAGTGGGCATGTGACAACAGGTGCCCACATTCTCTGAGCCGCATTTTCATATCTACAGTGCAGGTCAGAACACCTGCTTTATCTCCATCAAGGTCTTATTATACAGATCAGCTTGGTAATGGGTCAGAAAAGTCCTGGTAAACTGAAGAGTGCTGTGCTTTTGAAAAGTATCACACTGTACAGTTTGGAAGAAACACAGCACCCTTCTACATTTATGAGTCTTTTTGTCACCTTTTTCATTGTTGTGACCAAAAGACCCAACAAAAACAATTTTAGCTAGGAAAAGTTTATTTGGGACTCATGTTTTCAGAGGTCTCAGTATATAAACATCCAGCTTCATTGCTGGACAGGACCTGGGCAGGACATTATGGTAGAAGGGCCTGGTGGAAGAAAGCAGCTCAGGACATGGCACCAGTAAGCAGAGAGAGAAAGCTCTGCTCCCCAGGGACAAAATATATTCATGTCCCCAATGGCCCACCTCCTCCAGCCACATCCTATCTGCTTATAGTTACTACCCAGTTAATCCCTATCAGGGGATGAGTGCACTGATTAAGCTAAGGCTCTCATAACCCAATCATGTCACCTCTGAACTTCCTTGCATTGTCTCACATATGAGCTTTAGGGAGATACCTCATATCCAAACCATAACAGTGAGTAAGGGCTGAGTCCAGGGGCTCCTGTGCAGAACTGCAGGCCTACCACTGGCTCCCTGCCCTGTGTGCATCCCTGTCTCCCTGGGGCCTACTACACATCTGCCTAACTGTGGGTTTCTTACAAGCCAGTATGGTGCGAATTATTATGCCCATTTTACAGACCAAGAAACCGAGGTTCAAAAAGACTAAGCAACCAGCTTGGTCACATGGCTGTTACTATAACTAGAATCCCAGGGAAACAGTTATAGGGGAAGAAGAAAAAGAAATAAAAGAGCAAGAGATGGAAAAAAATGGGAGGAGACCAATATCAAAAGGGAAAGAGGGGAAAAGAAAGGAGAGGGGGAGAGGGATGAGGGAAAAGAGAAAAAAGCAAGAAGAAACTGGGGGCACAGAGGGGACACTGTGGGGTTGCCGATTGGCTGCTCATGGATGGTGTGTGTGGGGGGGTGTGGGTGGGCCCTCCAGACCTGAGGAGTGGCGACAGGCAGCAGCATGGGGAAGTGACAGGTCAGCAGAGACATTCAGCTGAGCTACAAAGCCTTCTGCCAGGGTGGCAAAAAAATATGAAACGTGACTTCTGCAGGCTTTAGAAATTGCTGAAATACAGAGGCCGCAATGGAAGATAAAGTGTCCTACAAAGGGAGCTCCGAATGGAATCAATTTCCCTGGGCCGACTTTTATGTCCTATTATAAGAAATTGAAAAATTATTTCTGTGGGGATGTCGCTCTGCCGGGCTACCTCTCCCGAAGATATTGAGAAGGAAAATGGCTTCCAGTAAATGGGCGTTGGGCCTTGTCCGCCAACACTGGGGTTGATCCTCTGCTTTGGGCTCTGGAGCCCAGGCAGGTGGGGTTGGGGGAGTGGGGGGTGGTTCTTCTGTTAGAATTTTTGGGGCTGGTGGGGAAGGTGATAAGATGGAGACAACTGTGACAGCCCCAGGGACTATCAACTCCTCATGGCCAGACACACACAAGACCCGGCTGGAACATGATACCCTTGTGGCTGGCTCAAATGGGCCAGGCAGGAATGTCAGGATTCCCTGGACAAGACGTCACATTGCAGAGAGGATTCCCGCAGCTGCTGCTCCACCACACAAGCTTGCTTCTAGGGTCACCACATGAAAGGCTTTCCCACCCGTCATTCCACCCCTCACACCCACACTCCCATGGCCATGAACTCCTCAGCTTGCCCCACCCATGCCAGGCTTTCCTTCCCTGCCCTGGTGCCTTTACTCCTTCTGGAATGCACTTTCCTGCATGTCAAACAGGCAAACCCTTCCAAGAACTGGCTGAAATGTGCTTCCTGAGGAAGTTGTCCCTGGTCTCTCCACAGTCCTCTCCAAGGGCCCTTGACATATCTCCAGAACCTTTCCTGTGTGACCTCACATGGTAAAAGAGACTATGCAGAAGTGATTAAGGTAAAGATCTTGCCATAGGAAATTACCTAGGTGAGCCCACTATAATCAAAAGGGTCCTGGCAAGGAGGGCAGGAGGCTCAGAGTTAGTAGCAGGAGATGTGAAACGAAAGGTTAGAGGAGGCTGAGGTGGGGGCCACAGACCCAGGACTGCAGGCAGCACTGGGGAGCCAGCAGAGGAGGGCAGGCATTCCCTCTTCTGTGCCTCGGGAAGGAACAAGCCCTGGAAGCACCTGTTACCCCAGGGAGGCCAATTATGGACTTCTCGCTTCTGAACTGCAAGATAATACATTTGTATTGTTTTATGGCAGTCTGTGGTCATGTGGGACGACAGCAACAGAAAACTCATTCACACGGACAGGCGTCCTTCTCCCTCCCCCAGGCTCCAGAAGGGCATGCCCACACTCTAGCTCCTCATGACCAGGGTCTGTGAGCGCCAGCCCTAACCCGAGCACCAGATGCATATCATGCCTCAATCTTACCACAGGCTGCTGCAGTTCCCATCACCCTCACCTTACAGAGGACAAAAACTGAAGTCCAGAAAGGTCAGGTCACTTGCCAAAAGAAAGTTCACAGGTACTACTTGCTAGAGCTAGAACTTAGGCCCAGGACATGCTACATGGTATGCAGTATGTTGGTCTCTTCCACCAGAAGGCAGAGTCAAGGAGCAGATGATTGTCTCTGGGTCCTCAGTGCCCAGCAGGGACATGCTTTAATAGCTCCAGCAACTACATGGTATCCATCTGAACTGGGGCCTTCCTGATCCTAGCCAAGAGGTATTTTTGTTCAGCCCTGTTGTATGAAGGATATAAAAAAAAGTGGAATGCCTGCCCTTAGAATCTAGAACTTCTACCAAACTAGATTATTTGTAACGACATCATGAAGCACTTTTATACCTCCTGAGCCTTCCTTTTGTAATATGATAAAGTGAAAAAAAAATCCAGGATTTAAGTGTCCAGATGCCTGTGGATGAGCTTCCACAGATATATTTCCCTAAACCTCGATTCCTTCATCTGTAAAATGGAACAGTAATCCCATTGTCAGAAGAGGCCCTGGTAGGGTTGTGAATGCACAAAGGCACTGAGTTCCTGGGAATACTGTCTATCCTCTCTGGACTTCACTGCAAAGGTGCACAGCACATTGGACAGCTGGTTTTACAACTATGGAGGAGGAAACTGAGATTCCATAGGCTGCATAGCACCCCATTATAAAGTGTCAGGCTGCCTTTCCAAGCTGGGTGCTCCCAGAATGCAGATGTGGGCTGGGATGAAGAGTTTCCCAAAGAAGCCAGGCTGTGATGGTCAAAGGAGGTGTGACTTGATGGACCTTGGTGAGAGGTGGGCTTTGAGGCAGTGCATGTGGACCGAGCAATGGTGGGGAGGAGAGAAAGCCCCAAGGTCAAGGGGAGGCTCTGAGAGTGTGAGACCATGGGCTTTGTGTCAAAGGCTGTGACAGAAAAAGAAATAGAAGCTGCACTGGGGTGGGCAAGAGAAAGCACAGAGGGAGGAGGGGAAGAGGGAGAAGAGTGGGCAGCTGGGCAAACAATGGGGGCACATGAACACGAGGAGCTGGTGGGCCTCTGTTTCTTGAATGACTATGAGCTGAAAGTCCAAGGGGCTTCCAGCCAGCTATCTAGGCCAGGGGTTCTCAGCTGTCACTGCACATAAGAATCACTTGGGGAGTTTAAAAATTCCCAGTTCTCTGGGCTGTACTCCAAAGTCTCCAGGAAGGGGACCCAGGCATGGGCCTTGTTAAAGCTGGGTGATTACAGCCTACAGGCAAGGCTGAGCATCTTTGCTCTGGGGCTCAGATCCAGACAAGGATGCCAGCCTAGAGTTATCTGGCTTCCAATTTGGCTAATTACCTTCAGCGATTCCCAGTGCTGTTGAAGTGCTCTCCTTCCCTGGCCCACACCCCTGCAGCCCTGCAGCTTTGAATGAACTTGATACTTTCCTTCCTGTCCTCAGCCTGAACCGAGCCTTTGCAGGGTGTTTGTGCAGTGTTTGAGGATAAAGTTCCACCAGCTTCATTTCCCTAGCCAGCCAGACTGAGTCTCAATGGTTTGGTGGCTCTCACCTGAGGCACAGTGGGCTTCTGAGACCTCACACTACCAGTTCACATGAGAATCACTAAGGCTTGATTCTCTGAGGCCCACCTCTAGCATGAATGGCCGGGGACATGGGAATAGGGAGCGTCTTGCTGCTAGTCCCTGGAGAAGGTAGAGAGATCATTTATTTAGCACCTGCTGTGTGCCTGGCATGGGGGAAGGTGCTGTAGATGCATGCTAGTTAATTTCTCCTTGGGATTCTTTATGAAGCAGATATTTGAAATCATCCTGTTTAACAAATGAGAACATGGAGGCACAAGTTGGTGCAGTGATCAATCTAAGGTTTCACAAATAGGAGAGGTTAGAGCTTCTGCTTACTCCAGAGTTGGAGCTTTAACTCCCTGGTTCTCAGTTTCCCACCTGTAAAATGGGGCCGACAAATAATTCCCGGTGAACATTTAAGTGTAGTGTGTTAACTTGTCATGAAGCAGCTATTAGAGGATTTAGAATTCAGATGCTTGATGAAAACAACCCCAAGCCGGGTGTGGTGGCACATGCCTGTAATCCCAGCGGCTCAGGAGGCTGAGGCAGGAGGGTCGCCAGTTCAAAACCAGCCTCAGCAACTTAGAGTGGCCCTAAGAAACTCAGTGAGATGCTGTCTCTAAATAAAATACAAAAAGGGCTGAGGATGTGGCTCAGTGGTTAAGCCACTGAGAGAGATCATTTATTTAGCACCTCCTGTGTGCCTGGCATGGAGGAAGGTGCTGTAGATGCATGCTGGTTAATTTCTCCTTAGGATTCCTTATGAAGCAGATATTTGAAATCATCCTGTTTTACAAATGAGAACACAGAGGCACAAGTTGGTGCAGTGTACCAATCCCCAGTACCAAGAGAAAAAAATAAGCTCCCCCAAAACAGCTTCACTTCAGACCTCTGTACTAATGCCTATGTGGTTTGAAGAAGAGGTAGTATAGCTAAGTTTGAAAGAAAAAAAGAAAGAAGGGGAGAGGGAGAGAGAAGGATCAGGACTAGAGTATTATTTTTCCCAGCTCTACCTTGACTCTTTTCCTTGCTCTCTGAGAAACTAATGAGCTTGTTATCATTGCTAATTAGTTCTTGTCCTGGCACCCAATCAACAAGAAGATGTCCAAGGTCACCATCTGGGGTCCTTTGGGAAGGGGGAGTGGGGCAGCTGCCCTGGACTGATCCCTGGGTGGGGGACCCCTCAGATGGCACAATGAACACAGGTGAGGTCTTGGGCATCTTGCACTCTTTCTAGATGCATTCCCAGAGATGCTTTAGGTAGTTCTGCTTTTCAGTTGTCAGCATTTTCTTCATATTTTAAAGTTCAAAAAGGCAACACAGATTCTACATGGGGAAATGTGCTTCAAATACTTCCAGACCTGGGACAATGCCAGGCACAGGCACTTCATAAATATTTTTTTAAATGAATGGATGGATATATGAAAATTTGCTCATACTGCCCATATCTTCCAATTTCCAGACCAAGCACCCCAGAGCTTTTCAATATTATTCACATGGTGGCAATGGAGGCTGCTCAGAGCAAGAGGCTTTAGTGAACTGGAAGCTGAGGGAAGAAATATCCCTTGCTCCATGGACTGGGAGAGATGAAATCAGTAAGCCAGAGAAGAGAGCCTGACCCGAGTATGCACCAGGAGCCAAGCACAGAGGGAAGGCTGAAGGTAGAGCCAGGGAATGAGAAAGACCCAGCCTGCAGGAAGGTCTCATGCCCATGCTGCTGTCCCAGCTGAACTGGTTGGAGGTCTGGAGCTTGGAGGCGCAGAGCTCATGGACATTCACAGAAAGGACCTGCAAGTGCCCAGCCATCATAGACTGGCATGGGAGTCTCTGAAAATGAAATCACTATGACCAATGCTTAAGAGTGCCAACTACATCGAGAGCCTCAGAATCCTCCTCTACCTTCTCCCATCCCACCCTGGCCCTTCCTTTTGACTCTTGCAAAATGGTAATATTTCATTTTACAAAGAAAATCCAGCAGCCACAGCAGGAAGCAGAGTAGACAAGCCACCTTCCCAATTCTACCTAAATTTTCTCCCTATATTACCAAGACAAATATTTCAGGAAACTGCACTTGGCTGGAATGGTTAGGTAATTCATTTTATTTACCATCTAAACACACTTGAGAGCGGAGATAGATTCATTCACATTGCTGCTTCTTAGTCAGATGCAATTCACAGTTGAAATCACTGCCATCCGAAGCTTCCATAACTTCCAAAGGGTAATGGATTTTTTTCAGCTCATCTTTCTTCCTTGCTCATATTTGCTTGAGGATTCCAAATGGATTCTATTTACTGTAATTACTGTTCTAACTGCAGCTCACTTGCAATGCATCAGGTTAATGCTAACAAGATACCCAGCTGATGCTGGTAATGTGTGTTCATTGTTCAAACTCTTTACCCACCCCCTTTGGTCTTGTCTCAATTTTATTTTCTGAACCCAAAGGGGAGGAAGCAAAGCCAAGTAACATGGGTGTTTTTTTCTTTGTTTCATTCTTCTCTAGTGCCATGGGCTTTTTTCTCAATGGATTTTCATTGTTCTTGGGTTTTCCTATTCCT
>JAJEJO010004772.1:198734-270234 GCA_020662805.1 Glaucomys volans
TTAAATCTACCCAATAAACCAGACCTTCCAGGAAGGGCCCAGTTTCTGTTCACAAGAGTCTGTGTGCTGATGGCCAAGTCCAGCAAGGCTTTGTGACTTCAGCAATCTCATTTCTGGATTGATTTCTAAAGTCCTTTTGGGGGGAAAAAAATGGTCTTTGCCTTGAACCTGACAAACCAGATTCTGTGAATCGCTTAGACTTCCCTAAGCCTCATCTGTCACTCCACAAAGGTGCCATCCTGGAACTGTGACGAACTCTAATGCATCATGGTTTATAAATGAGTCTGACGTGCTGCCTGGCACACGAAAAACACTTACAATCAATCAGGCAAATCAGAAAAGCTGTAAAAATAGCTTATAGCTTATCTACCTACTGCCAAGAAAAAGCTACAAAGGATATACTCATGATCAACCAGCTAGAGATGTGCAATTAAAATAAAACAAATAGTAAAAAAGTGGGTTTACAGCAGGGGGTCAGCACACTGAGGCCCATGAGCCAAATCCAGGGAGACAGTTTTTGTAAATAATGTTTGACTGACACATGGCCACACCCATTTGATTCCTATCATCTGTCGCTACTTTCCACATGAAAGCAGAGGTGAATAGTTGTGACAGAAACTGTATGACCTGCATAAGGGAAAAGAGTCACTATCTGAGTCTTACAGAAGTTTGCCAACCTCTGGGACCCAATTCAGACATCAATTTTTGTTCCTAGAGGTTAAATCCATGGTTTGCCGTTTATTTATTTATTTTTGTTACCTATTCTTTTTTTCACTTATAAAATGGTTTTATAATCACTATCTCCCATGCTGAGAATTAAGTGAAAAGTGAAAGTTAGATAAAAAAGGAAAAAAACTATGCACCTTTCCTGACATACAGTAAGTGATCACCAAGTAACATCTTTGTGTTATCAACAGTATTTTCATAGATGCTGTTTCCAGGACATAGGAAAGGAAAAATTGGCATCCACTCGGCATCCTGATAAATGTGTCCTGGAGAACTTTGAAGATAGATGAGGAAAATGAGCATTTAGTGAGTGGTACTCTATGTATGGCAAACACACGTTCTTTCTTTCTTTTTTTTTTTTTTTTATTCTCATAAGGACTTGGTTCCATTTTATGAGGGAAGATGTCAATGCTCAGCAAAGTTACACAAAATTACAAAAAAAGCCAAAAAATGCAAACCTGTATCTCTCTTCCTCAAAACTTAAATTCATATTTTTTTTTTTTTTTTTTTTTTTTAGTCAATGTGGTTGAGGTGCTAGTTAAGTTTTACTTAGAAAGGAGAGAATCAGTAGTGATGTAATAGCATGTTCCCATACTCAACTGTTCACATTGACCAGAGAGATCCGACTTACAGTGGTTTTGGAGGACAAAACTGAAAATACTCATTCATTTCTTTTCTGATTATATGTGCTGAAAAACTAAAATTTCAAAGATACACAATAATTCTCCATAGGATGTGTGCAAAAAAACCCTAAAACAACAATTTAGAAAAGACAACAAAGAATTTGAAGTTCAAAAGTTTTAAATCTGTTCTAAAGGTAAGCCAACATGAAAATAAAATTCTCTGTTAGGTCTATGTAGAGTATTGGTAGCTCATGAAGAATTTCCTATAAACGACTTTATTGAAAGTAACAAAAATCATGTGAAGAAGAGGAGACATGTATCATAACCTCCATGTTTATAGGAAAAAACAAACAAACAATAACAACAAACCTGAGACCCAGAATATTAAACACCTTAGCTAAAGTCATACAGCTAGCTCACATTGACACATGAGACCAGAGTGACAAATCATGAGACCGCAGTGGAACAAATTTACACAATTGAGTGTCTGTCAAGATAAGAAATGAAAATTACTCTGATGCTTTTAGAAGCCAGAATAAAAACCTTAAAGGGTGGGGGAAGCCAGTTTCCTGTGCCAGGTGTTTGAGGGACCCATGGCAGGTCCTCACTCATGTTCCTTAGATCTGTAGCTTTGGAACTCAGTCACCCTGGGCAGTGGCGCTGTGAGTCACCCAATGGGGGTCTTGTCAGTGGTCAGGGACACCTGGACACAGTGGATGGAAGGTGTCAGTGCCCTTCAGTGGGTGCCTTTCATGCATCTGGATATGGCTTCAAGAAGACTAAGAACTCCCCTTCTCTCTGTTTTATATATTTGCAAGAATGAGAGGTAGTGGTCCTAAGGGGCTCCATGGTGTCCTGGACTCAAGTTAGTTGGGTAGCCTCAGGTCCGTGCAAACCTCCCTGCACCCTTCAGTTTTCATGTTCTAAAAAGAGATCCTAACCATCCCCACCTCTTGGCTGGTTGTAAGGATTCAATAAACATGCATGTGAAATATCTGTCCCAGTGGCACAGAGTCCCCACTAGCACTTCCACAGCGACGCTGGGCTACAGTTCAGCATATCCTCAAGGAAAGACCCCTCTGGGGTTGCTCAGGCTCTTCCTCTGACTCTACTCACTTTGTGACCCTAGGTAAGCCACATAAGCCCTCTGGGCTTTAGTTTTCTCCCGGGTCTAATGGAAATAATAAGCCATGGCTATCTATCAGTGGGGTTCTTGGGAGGATTCAGTAAGAGCAGAGACATGACAGGGTTTTGCAAAGAGTAAAGTGGTGTTCCCTAATGAGTTAGGGTCATTATTATCACCATCAGTCCTGGCAGTCCTGAATGATGGAGGTGTTGTTGCTGTGGGTGAGGAGGTAATCTGCAGAACCCTTCTGATTCATTTTTATGTCTGACAGAACAATGCCTTTTTATTTATTTTAAAAATTATTTTGGCTTTTTACTTCATGACCTGGTGCTTTATCTCAGCAATCATTTTCACACTATATTTTCTTAACAGCCATTGTAGTATAATAAGAACTCTCTTATGCCTACTGCATTCCTGGAGGGGACTCTCCTTTTGTGACACTGGCGTGCTGCTGAGGCGAAGGGGTAAGGGGTGTTATCTCTATCTTACAAGAATAAAAAGCTGTCCCAGGTCCCAGGAACAGGCCTTCCTCCCTTCCCTTTCCCCTGTCAGGACCTCAACAGTGCAGGAGACAGAGTAGGTGAGGTCCTGTTCCCATGGTGGGAGGTGCTTAGGCAGCAACTGCAGGCAGCCCCCTGAAAACAGCCCACCCAACGAGGCAGAAATGAACATGTGCCTTGACCAAAGATGACTGGAGCTTCTTACCTATAATTTTTAAAGTAGTGACATGTTTTCAAATGCTACACATTTTTAGGTGTCGTCAAATATGCTCATGCTGTAGATTCAGGCTACTCCTGTTCTGAGGCCACTTTCTTAGCTGGTTATGATCAGCCTGACTTGAGGATACACACAAGATGAACAAGTGTGACCTGGGGAGAGACCCTAGCGAGGACTCAGAGCTTTCTAAATCCCCTGGGTCTGCTCGTACCTAACATCTCTCCTGAAGAGAATTATAAGAACCCAGGGTTATGCAAATACTACTTGTCAAGATTTTTGCTTTTGAACATGGTAGGTACCCCATCCTGACCATTGCCTACTGACTTAGCTGTTCCTCAAATATGCTTAAGAGGAGAATTTTAAACAAGCCTCTATTGGAACAGCACAATATATAGAAGGTACTAAATCATTTAAAAATCAATCACCTTGCACCAAGATCTTGCAACCCTCTCAAAAAAGAGGGGGAAAGGAAGTATAACTGGTGGCAATTTTCTTTATCTCATTTTTTTTTTTTGGTTAAATTTGTGTCTTAGGTTTAAAACCTCTATATTATCTTGCTCTTTTCTACCAACAACTGCAGAGTTATATATCCAAGGGTGGCATGTGCTTATAGGCAAATAAGCTCTGTGAGACATACCATAAGAACACTTAATTCCTGGAATATCAAAATAGTTGAAGTGTATCACTATGCATTAGGTTAACTGAGAGATGGAAACAGACTAAACGGAATGGAAATGTTTCCACTCTGAAATGTTAACACAGTAATCACCATGCTCAGAGCCTTATTTACCATGATCCAAGACACCCTAGAAACATCATTCCTTCCAGCACTCTCCTTTTAACACTTCTGGGTTCTGTCTAGTAATATCAGGGCTATCATCATAGCAGTCCTGCTGGAAGAAGAATCTCCCAAAATGCCTTCGAATTATTAGCTCTTCATCCACTTTGCAAACTGCCCCCCCCAGCATAGGGTGAACAATTTCAGGAAATTAAATGATAAATATTTTAAAAATGACCTTTAGCACAGTGCCAGCTGAGTAAATGCCAGCATTACATGGTGTTGCTCTGAGGCCTGGAAAGCCATGATTATCCTGCAGCCTGTGAGGTGAAGGTCTCTCCCCCAGGGCCCCACTGGGAACTCTGAGCCTAACAGGGGAGAGGCTATGGCCAAGGCTGGGGACTTGTAGGACCTAGCAGAGGCAGGAAGCTCTGTCAATCACCCAAGGGCCTGATGAAAAACACTTAAACTACCACGTGGGGAAAGCAGGACACAGGCTGTACATACAGTGTCACCACAGGGGAATCAAATTGTGCTTTCATGAAAAGGTCCATTCAAAAAACTGAAGTAAGAAGTGAGGCCAGGGGTTGATGCCTACCTCCCTCTGAACATCCTAACTTCCTCCCTTCATCCAATCAATATTAACTGAAAGAACATCCAGGCACAGTGCTAGATCCTGAAGATAATGCAAACAAACAAAAGCAAACAAACAAAAAAACCCTTAATCTCTCATTGTCCTTCTATGTATTTTTGCAAGTCTTTTTTTTTTTTTAATAAAAAGGCATATGTTCTTTTGTGGCATAAAAATAAATGTATTATTTAAAATAATATGTTGTAAAACTCTATAATATAATCAGGGAAATATGAATAGTGACTGGATAGCTGATGGTATTAACTCCTTAGTGCTAATTAGTTGCACATGATATATTTTTTTTCCAAGGTGGGGAAATCTTAATTTTTAGTGATACTCACTACAGTACTTATAGATTAAATAATATGATGTCTGGAATTTTTTTTTTTTTGAACCAGGTATTGAACTCAGGGGCACTCAGCCACTGAACCACATCCCCAGTCCTATTTTGTATTTTATTTAGAGACAGGGTCTCACTGAGTTGCTTAGGGCCTCGCTAAGTTGCTGCAGCTGGCTTTAAACTTGAAATCCTCCTGCCTCAGCCTCCTGAGTCGCTGGGATTACAGGTGTGTGCCACCACCCCCGACTGATGTTTGGAATTTTGACTCAAGAATTCCACGACCAGATATTGATCATTGTTGGAGCTAGATAGTGAGCATGGGGGTGGGGGCATGTAAAACTAATTTCTGAAGTTTGAAATTTTTTATAATCAAAACTAAACCAAACCAAAAAAGCATATGAAAATAAATAGGACAAGTGTACTAGGAAGTGTTGAAGTGCTGAGTGGGAATGGGAGGGGATGTAGGTGGAAAGAAGCATGCCAAGTACCTGGACAGAAGGAAGACTACAAATCACACTTTTAAAATATTTTATTTCCTCACTTAAAAAAAAATCATCATCATCAAAGTCTCTTCAAACACAGAACACCCCTCCTCTATTCAAGTTCTTCACTGCAGAGCCTCTTCCTCAGTGGGGTCCCCAGCTCTGTGTGCAGTTGGATGATTCTATGTCTTCCACCATATAATAGTTCATTTATGCATCTGACTTCTCAGGAGGGCAGGATTCCATTTCTAAATCCCAATTCCTCATGCTGGGCTATGTGTCCCATGAATGCCTTATTAAACTGATTTCAAAAAATCTCATGCAATTTCTAAGTTCTAAAATGTTTTTCCCAAAATCCTAATAACTCATGTGATAGGGCAGAAAAAAGAAAATGTGAATGAAATATACAGGTGTGTTGGCTTTGCTTCCCATTTGGGATCAGCATGTTGACTTTGCACACACGAGGATCTCTTCCTACTCTGCTGGAGTAGAAGTTTACCTTTGGCTAAGTCTGGAGGCAGTGGAATTACCAAGGAGCATGTGGGTCTGTGTCACACCAACCACACACCTTCCCTCAAAATCAAGGAAATAAAATAAGTTAGGCAAGGTGGCACTGATGCCAGGAGAAACCACTTCAACCGCAGAAGTAAACCCCAATTACAAGCCTCTAATTGAATGCTTCTGTTTGGCATCTGAATGGCCAGATGGACTGTAAGATTTTTAGATATGCAAAGACTCAGTCCTTCTGAGACTTTATCTAAAGGAAATTTCTATGAATGAACAGGCTATATATGAGACCTTCTCATTATCTACTGAGGTATCATCTTAAAGTGAGGAGGAGATTTTTTTTTTTTCCTTTTGGTATCAGGGACTGAATCCAGTGTTGCTTAACCAATGATTTACATCCCCAGCCCTTTTTATTTTTGTATTTTGAGACAGGGTCTCTCTAAGTTGTTGAGACTGGCTTTGAACTTGTAATCCTCCTGCTTCAGGCTCCCAAGCCACTGTGTTTACAGGCCAACAACACTGTGCCCAGGAAGAGAATTTTTTAAGTTTAAGTCTTCACACCTACAATGGAGAATTTGTTGTAAAAATCTCAAACTAACATGTATCAAAAAACACTGAAAACTGTCGCTGAATTATTTCTTCCTGCCCTTTCTGCCCTGCTTATACCCTGGAGGCCTTGGATACAGCAGACCAAACTTCTTTATGTATCACAGTCAGGTCACATTTTAGAGCTGCAAGTGATCATGTGTGTTTGATGCCTGGCCATGATCAGGCACCTGTGACAATGTAGCAAGACAGAGGCATGATCTCAGAACCCAGATGCCAGATGCATGGACTTCTGAGTGGCATGGGTTGGGTTGTAAATCCCATAGGCATAATACCAGGGCCACCCCTGTGAAGAAACTGGGGAGGCTTGACCTCAGTGATCAAATCCTGGCCTTAGGTGTCTTTAGTTTGGAAAGGGATCCTTTGTGTCCATTGCAGTAGATGTTACTGTAAATCTGTATCAGATTTATGAGTTTATATGCTCATTTTCACCAAGCCTCAAATCCAGTCCTCTGCTGGTCTAGTTCACACCCCCATCACAATGTCAGAGAGATATTTTTTAGGTATGACTCTACCCATGCCATCCTCAGCCTCAAACCCTTCAGCAGACTCTCATTCATAGAGGCCCTTTCTGGGTTCCAGTACTTCCTTCTCCCTCAGCCCTTAGACCTAGTGAGCAACGCACCATGTTGTTAGTCTCTGGATACTTCCCCACCACTCATCATGTCCCCTGTCCTTGCCTGCACTTCCATCAATAATCCATTCATAAAACTCTCCAGTCACCCTTTTGAATGTGTTCTTTCCTGCTGAGACCCTGATGAGCACAACTGGACCACTTTAAAAGAAGAAAGTAGGGACAGTTGCTCCTTCAGATACCAAGCTATGCTATTAACAGTGTGGGATAGATAGGGAGATAAATATATCAACAGAAGAGGATACAGGGACCTTGGGATTTGATATATGCTAAAAGTGGCAGTTCGAATCAATGGGTGGGAAGAATCAACTTTGCAATAAGCAGTGTCAGGACAATTGGCTAGCCATGTAGAAAATAATAGTCAATTATAAGAATATAACTGACAATAAAAGTCAGCGAGGATGTGGGAGAAAAGGTTATACTCATACATTTCTGGTGGGACTGAAAATTGATGTAACCACTCTGGAAAGCAGTATGGAGATTCCTCAGAAAACCTGGAATAGAACCACCATTTGACCCAATTATCCCACTCCTTGGTATATACCCCAAAGACTTAAAATCAGCACACTACAGTGACACAGTCACATCAATGTTTATAACAGCCCAATTCACAATAGCTAAACTGTGGAACCAACTTAGGTGCTCTTCGACAGATGAATGGATAAAGAAAATGTGGTATATATATACACAACAGAATATTACTCAACTATAAAGAAGAATGAAATTATGGCCTTTGCCAGTACATGGATGGAACTGGAGAATATCATGCTACGTGAAATAAGACAATGCCCCGCCCAAAGAAACCCACAAAGGTTGTGGTCTTTCTGATATATGGGGGCTAACACACAATAATGGGAGGTGAGGGAAGAAATATAAGTTCACTGGATTAGACAAAGGGGGATGAAAGGAAGGCAGAGGGAATGGAAATCGAAGACAGTGGAATGAATCGGATATAACTTTCCTATGTTCATATATGAATACACCACCAGTGAAGCTCTACATCATGTATGACCACAAGATGGGGTCCTATTTAGAATAAGTTATACTCCATCTATGTACAAATACACTCTACTGTCATGTATATCTAACAAGAACAAATTAAAAAAAAGAATTGAAAAAAACCCCAGAAATTAGCCATAGACCCTGGACAAATGCTTATGTATAAGTGCAGTCGAAAGAGTAAGCCCAGAAATCTTCAACCCTTCAGGACATATTCAGACTCAAGGAGTCACAGAAGTTGGAGCAAAACTAGATGTATCTCAACAGATCTTCTGGACCAGATCCTGCATTCTATTAAGAAAAAGATCATTCCCATCTAACAGATGAAGAAATAAGGCCAATGCTGATGAAATGGCTTGTCCACGTTCACCTAATAAGTCTAATCAGTAGGACCTGCTCTCACCTTTCTGTGAGGGTGAAGGCAGGACATGTGACTACTGCACCATTTTTTTTTTTTTGCACCATTTTTTGCACGATGTTTTGCACCATTTCCCCCTGGCATCCCCTCCTAAGGTGCTGAGACTTGAACACAATGAGTGCAGACAGCTGCTGCCTCTCAGCAGAGGGGGAAATAATACCCATTCATCAGGGAGCTGATTCTGTAAGGCGCGCCATCTAATAGGTACCGTATACACGTAAATGGGATGTTCTAATCAGCGGGAAGGCAGGAGCTGCAATCTATCCCTCATGGACCTAAAATATAATGGAGCTAAATTGAAGGTTTTACGATACACAAAGCACTTCACTTAGAAGACAGATGCTTTTCCAGGCAAGGTGTTCATTTCCAGAACCAGTTCCCACACTCTCTGACATCTAGTCCTGGCAAACACTGGGCACCTAATAAAGTGATGCCCAGGGAAACTCTTGAGTATTTATGGATCTTGGGGAGATAGCACAGTGCAAAGGTTAAGAGCACAGACTTAGAAGCCAGGCAGAACTGGGTTCCAGTCGTGCTCTGCTGTTGCAGGATTCTGTGACCCTGGATGAGACCCTTAACCTCTCTGAACCTGTTCTCTTACCAGTAAAAGAAGAACAATAATGCCCTATGCGAGTGCTGGAGGAGTAAATGAAACGATGTGGGTGGATGCCTGTGTAGACTTAGGAGTTGATGGGCTTTAACTGTGATTAGACTGCTTTCTTGGTGTGGCCCATCTTCTTGTTCCAAAGGACATTCCCAATGGATAAATGTAAAATGTGGGTAACAGAGTACTGGTGGAGCATGGATTGTCACTTCTCTGATGATTATTTTGAAGAACAGATCATGGGATGCTGAACCACTATGTCACACAAGTGGAGTGGAGCTCTGTGTGTTCTGTTGGCTTGCACGGTTTTTTTTTTCCTTTTCTTCTCAAAAAAATTACTACTGTTTTCAATTCACCAATAATTGTACATATTTATGTACATACATGTATACATTGTTGAAAAACAAATCAGGATATTCAGCATATCCATCACTTTGTGCATTTATCTTTTTATGGTAAGAATATTGAAAATCTCTCTTTTGGATGTTTTAAAATGTTCAATACAATATTGTTAATCACAATCATCCTCCTCTGCAATAGAACACCAGAACTTGTTCCTCCTTCATAACTGTAACTTTGGACCCAGTTTTTCTTTTAATAAATTAACCAAAAATATGTTAAAAATCACAAAATTTCACAGAAAAAATCTGCATTTCCTTTGGGATAATAAAAGGTTCAGTGACAAAACACCTGCATTCCTTTCTGACCATGATGAACTGGAGGTGACAGCTGCTCCCTTGAAAGCGGCCACTGTGGGTTCACTGCCACACTCCCACCCAGCCCTCTTGCCCTACTTGGCTGTTTCCTGTGGGCCTTTGAGTTTAAGACTCCTCTTTTTTTGGGGGGCGGGGGTGTGGTGCTGGGGATTGAACCTGGGGCCTTGTGACCCACTGAGCTATATCCCCAGGCCTAAGACTCCTCTTGATGTAAGCATTCCTTCCCCAACCTGACAGTAGAAAAATATGAATTTGGGAAATGCAATACTTTTTCAGAAAACAACTTTTGATGAAGTGATTATGGATTAGGGAATTTGACCAAACTGATTTTGACTCATGGCTCTGTCACTTAGAGTTGCACGGTCTTGGTGTAGTTTGTCTCAGAGACTCAGCTGCCTCTGAAACTGTCTCTAAAGCTTGTGCTCAGGTTTCCTCGTCTAAACAGGTCTTTCCCACAGGTGGTGTGAGGATTAAATGAGACAGCGGGTGAAAAGTATTCAGCACAGTGTCTGGCCATAGGAGACTTCCAGAAGATGTAATTATGCAATTATTTTGGGAAAAACAGAGCTGGGGCACCTAGGTTATTAAGAAACCTATGAAATCTCTTCATGTATTTTACTCGATAAAATGGTAAATTATACATACTTCTTTAAAGGGCTATTTTGTCCATCTTATTTATTTTATTTTTTAATTTTAATTTTATTTTTTTTGTACCAGGGTTTGAACCCAGGGACACTTAACCACTGAGTCACATCCCAGCCATTTTATGCTTTATTTTGAGACAGGGTCTCGCTAAGTTGCTTAGGGACTCAATAAGTTACTGATGCTGGCTTTGGACTTGTGATCCTCCTGCCTCAGCCTTCCGAGCTGCTGGGATTACAGACGTGCATCACCGCACCTGACATTGTCCATTTTATTTTTATGGAACATGTCCTGTACATTTCATCTTCATATGCTAATCTGTGCTAGTCGGATAAATTTCAGGATCTCCTGCCTTCATTGTTGCAAGGAGACGCTTGTGACTTTGCTTCATTGCAAGGAAGACAGAAGTTAAAGGAATTTTTTTCTGGGTCTGGTCATTCATCTTAAAGTTCAGTGGCTTTGATGTTTTCACCTTTGCTGTTGGCTCCCGCCTTCTCAATTCCACTGTGTTCCCAGAGATAAAAATTTACTTTGCTGATTGAGATGGAAAAATTCTTTGAGTGACCCTTATTTTACCTAAGTGACATCAGTGAGGAGGTATTTTTCAAGCACCATCCATGAAACAAAAGGATAAGAAATCTTAGCTCTGGCCAGGGAAACTGTTACACACATAAGTTTCCTTAAC
This sequence comes from Glaucomys volans, assembly GCA_020662805.1. Classification (NCBI taxonomy): domain Eukaryota; kingdom Metazoa; phylum Chordata; class Mammalia; order Rodentia; family Sciuridae; genus Glaucomys; species Glaucomys volans. The sequence goes on from JAJEJO010004772.1 coordinate 209,969, forward strand.
TGCATGCACTGGAGCCTGCACATGCTGGGCACAAGGACAAAGCAGTGAATGGCACAGACCTGGCCCCAAAGCCATGATCTACATGATCTACATGATCTTGATCTAAAGCCAAGGACATCAGAACTGTCACCTCCCTTAATACCTAGCACACGCTACTTGGCTCATGGTCCTGTGGCCGAAAGGAAGGGTATTTCTTCCTTCTCTCTCTCACTATCCTCAAATCTCACCATTTTTCCCCAGTTTGACTGTTTATTTTTTTTTTCCTTTCAAAATGCTTTCTTTACAATAGCTGTGCATTTTTTATTGGTTCTTTTTAGTTTTACTTGATAGTAGAGTCCATTTTGATATAATTATACAAGCATGGATTATATCTTATTCCAATTAGGACCCCAGTACTATGAATGTACACAATAGTGAGATTTTCTTCTCTCTCTCTCTTTCTCTCTCTCTCTCATTATCTCAAAAGTGACTTCAAAATTCATATAGATTGAATTAAAATTCTCACAGGTGTGGAAAAGCTATGGTAAAAGTGTCAATGAGGCCAATGTATTGGTGGGCAAGGGATTATTATATATTAATACCAATGGCAACAAAAATAACAAGCACTTATTAAGCATCTGTTACATGACAGGGCACACACCATCTCATTTAATCCAGCACAACTCCTGGATGAATTGTCATTCCAGTGTCACAGGTAAGGAAGTTGAGGCTCAGGTCACACTAAGGCCCCAGGTTACATACCTGCAAATGCCAGAGTGAGGGTTTAACTGCTTCCCGGGCTCACTCCTGTGCCAGGGATCCTGTCTACTCTACGAGTCGTCCTTTGTTTGCTTCTAAAATCAGTCTTTGCAATTTATCTCCTTGTAAGTCTCTTTTCTCAAGTGAATTTAACAGAGATATTCAAAATTACTCAGCTAAAAGCATTTACAATAGATACATTGCTTTTCCTTCAAAATTCAGTTGTTTTTAAGAGGAAAACAAAAACCATTGGGAGACACATTTCAGAATCCTCCTAATGAGGTATTTACCCGATAATCCACAATGGCTTTGATTGTGGGATAAATCTGGGATTGCCACTCAGGCTTTGGAGAAAATATATGTAATTACAAAGATTTAGCAAAGTAGGAATAACAAATTGTTTTTCAACTTCTGGACATTAAAAGTTGCAATCCTAAGAGGCTTTGAGCTGGGATGCTAAGCACCATATATGCTTGACAGGAGGTAAGTGCCCTCTGATGTATCAACCTTTTCTCCAAAGAATTAAGATAAGGTGTTTGAGTGGTCTCTGATGAAAGAAAAACCAAGCCACTGGATCTTCTTCCTGAGGCCTATTACAGCCCCTGTGGGGTTAACCCACCTCAAAGCTCCCAGATGCAACAATATCTTTAATGTTTCCAGGTTCTGAAATCATGAGATTTTAAAGCAATCAAGACCCTGGGTTTTCAAATACTGACAGAGATAGAAGTGGAATATCTAAGTAAGGGTGACCCCCATAGCCTTCAGAGCAGGCTTCTCTAACTTCCATTACATTCCAGAAGCACTTTTGCCAAGCTATATGCCAGGGGCTGAGGACACAATGATGGACATGATGGTCATGGTTACTGCCCTTCAGCACTGGGAGACGGGTATGTAGCAGGTTAGTAACCACAACAGAAAGAGGGAGAGAGAGAAGTAGGCAGAGCTAAGAGCAAGAATAAGGAAGCCCCAGTGGATCTCAGGAGGCCCAGGGAAGGTCTGTGAGGGAAGAAGCAGTAGAGAAAGAAGCAGGATGTGTTTGAGGAGCATAAGATGCTCAGTGTGAGCAGAGGGAAACCCCTTGTGGGATAAGGCACAGAAGGGAGCAGAACTGGGTCCTATAAGGTTTTAAAATATGTTAAGAAATTGAAATTTGACCCTGAGATCAACAGGAACCCACTGATGGGCTCTAACCAGGAAAATCCATTATGAAAGTTCACTGCAATGGAGTGGACAGAGTTGGGGGGGAGTGCCATGCTGGAGTTGGTTTACATGGCTTGAGAGGCGAGTTTTGGGCCTCTTCTCCCAACACCCAACTTCGGGATGCCATGTTGGCAGCCTGAAATCGGTCATGGTGGGAACATTTACACCACAGAAATTGGCAGTGATACAAATCAGGGAGCACTTTTTTCCTCTCAGAGAACAGGTTGCTCACCTTTTGTCAGTATGTCACCCACTGGAAGAGACAGAGTGGAGGAACACTAATACAGGCAGGAGAGGATGGCAGCAGGGGAGGTAAACAAAGGAGGTAAGTGGGGTTGGGGCTGTGGCTCAGTGGCAGAGCACTTTGCCTAGCATGTGTGAGGCACTGGGTTTGATCCTTAGCACCACATAAAATAAATAAAACAAAGACATTCTGTCCATCTACAACAACACTTTTTTTTTTTAAGGAGGCAAATGTGTGTTTGTCTATCATTTGTGAATGATGAAAGGGAGATCTTGACCTGGAGGTGTTACAAATATTTCCTAAGCCCTTCCCCCGTGCAGGCTGAGGATCTAGAACGGAGAGAATGGTTTGCATGTCCTCATGGAGGAAAAAAAGCCATGGTAAACTTATTCTCATTCATTGTAGCATTGCATTCAGTAATAACAGTGGCAGCTGTGACAATACTGAGTGCCAGCCACTGTGTGACAGTCACCATGCATTATTTAATCCCTTTTGCAGGGATTGAACACCTACATCATAAGGTATTATTATTCCTCATTTGATAGAGAAAGGTGAGGTTTAGAAGGTTAAGTAACTTGTCCCAAGCACCTGTTGGAATTGAGAATTCAGTGAGAAAGTTTCCATTTCCTAGGGAAAGTGGCATTGAGCTCAGCCTTGAAGGGTGTGGACAGCTGGGATGGGGGAGCTGGGAGGGGAGGCATGCAGGAGGAGGGACCAGCGTGAGCACACACAGGAGGTGGGGAGGACAGGACCGCTGGGGCGGACAAACGAGTTCTCTGTAGCAGCAGCATACAGTCGCTGTCACCACTACTCAGCTCCACCACCGTAGCACAAAAATAGCCACAGACAATATATAAACAAACGAGCATGGCTGTCTTCCAACCGAGATTTATTTAGGCCACTAAAATTTGAATTTCAAACAATTCTCACATGTCACAAAATATTATTCTGCTTTTGATTTTTTTCCCCTCACCATTTAAAATGTAAGAGCTTTCCTTGGCACATGGGTCATACAAAAGTGGGGTGGGCCAAATGTGGCCCGTGGGCTACAGTTTTCAGATCTGGGTTAGACCAGTCCTATCTAAAAGAAATTTAATATGAGCCATGGAAGTGACTTAAAATTAACTAGTAACCACATTTGCAAACTAAAAATAAGGTCTGGGAATATAAATCAATGATAGTGTTTTTGCCCAGCATGTGGAAGACTTTGGGTTCAATGCCTATAATCGTACACACACATACAAATAAAAAAAGTAAAAATAAACAAGTTAATTTTAATGAGATTTTAATTAACCCAGAATATTCAAAATATTATTATTTTAATGTGTAATCAACATAAAAATTATATTTTACATATAAAACTACATATTATTATATGTAAAACAAAGAAATATATATATTTTTTCTTTTTCTTTTTTTTGGGTGAGGGGTCTTGCCTTCAAAAGCTGGTATGTTTATCATAAAACTTCTCAGTTTGAGCCAGCCACACTTCAAGTGATCAAGAGCCACAGAAAGCCAGAGGCTATGGTATTCCTCTAATTTGCTAGCTTCCTTAATCCTTAAACATCACAAGTACTCTTGTGCCCATTTTATAGCTGTGCTCTTTACTCTGGAGCTCCTGCAACTGCTGCACCCCCAGCTTTGACACTGGAAGGTTCGTCACTGAGGATTCAGGGCAGCATTAGTGGTGGTACAGACTTTGTGGTCGTTCCCCAAGGCTCTTCTCAAGGGTCCCACAGCACTTTTGAGTAATTCTACATGGCATTCACCACACCACCATGGGAACATGCATGGCCAGTGGTGTGTTCCTTGTGCAACTTCCACTGTGCAGTTTGTAGGGGCTCTCAGAGACAGACACATGTCAGTGTGAGGAACCTCTGGCCCCTTTGGTCAATGCATGTGCCCTGCAATAAAGGGGATGCCAGCAATGAGTGGGAGGGGAATGTAAGGACCCTGTTCCCTCACACCTCTCATGGAGTGATCATCATTTTCTGCTTCAAGGGCAATTCATGGACCTTTTGAGGTTAGTTAACCTCTAGGCAATTTTCACCTTGGCACTGACATTAGACAGTAACCCCACCACCCTGTGCTCCTCCACTGCAATGTGTCTAGCTGTCAACATTCCTGTGTCCTCCCTTCTCAAAGGGCTTACGGACAGAGTAGCCAGCAGCTGAAACAGATCCAAACATAGGACAAATCACATCACAGCAAATGGTGACGAATGAATGATGTAATTCACCACAGAAAAGCCCCTGATGTTCGTTCCACAGCTTTGCTGGAGGCACAGAGTTATACATCAGTCAATGATTACTGTCCCATTAACAGCTCTCATTCAAAAATTGCCAATATTTTCTTCCTTCTTGATCAATAAATAGTAATAAGGTAGGTGTAGCTGGGTGCAGTACCACGTGCTATAATCCCAGCTATTTGGGAGGCTGAGGCACGAGGACTTCAAGTTTAAGGTCAATCTCAGCAAGTTAGCTAGACCCTGTCTCAAAATAAAAAATAAAAGAGCTGGGCATGTAGCTCAATGATTGTGCTTGCCTAGCATGTGTGAGGCCCTGGGTTCAATCCCCAGTAGTTCAAAAAATAGATAAAATGAAGTGTCATTTACATAGCTCAGGCAAAAAAAAAAAAAAAGTACTACAAAGGGTAGAAAATACATTTTAGAATTATTAAGCCTGTATTTACATCCTGCTTTTGATACAAATTGGCTGGATCACCTTGGGCCTCCATATCCATCAAAACATTAAAATAGGTCTAACTCACATGACAACATTGGGAAGACTAGGCAAAACTATGAGTGAACACCTGCACAAGAATCCCTGCTCAGGAAATGTTGCTTTCTCTTTCTTTTCTTCTGACCTCAATACAGCATGTTTGCTAGAGGCCCTGAAGCACTCATGGAGGGCTGACAAGAAGCCACTTCCTGTGAGTCAGCCAGAAAGAGGGCATTTGCACAGTGTGGTGCAAGCTTGTTTTCATTCCTCTCCCTATGTAGGAGAGTTGAAGAAAATGGTTCCTTGAAACTTTTATTCCTCCTGTCAGGAGTTAATGTACATCATGCCTTCCTTGTCATTCCATCTGTCATTGATTAGGCACAATGGAAGAATTGCCATCATTTTGTCAATAGCTACTTGTGAATATGAATATATATATGTATATATATATATACATATATATATGTATATATATATATATATATATATAAATAAAATTGGGGCTTCAGAAATAATTCACTTATGTTAACCCAATGTGTCAATATCTGCTGAAGCCACCTAAAATGCAGCAATTTTATCATTTTGATCCTAATCATTCAAAGAAAAGAAAAAGGAGAAAAAGCAGAACAAATGTGACACTCAATGGTCTGCTTCGATCAAAAATAAACACAACACCCTACCAACTTCTCCCTGTAAGTTTTAAAAAAACAAAACAGAACAAACAAATAAACAAAAACAAAAACAAAACTCTACCAACTTCTCCCTGGAAGTTTTCAAAAAGTTTGACAATTTGGATGGTTATTGACCTTTCTTTTTCTTCTGAGGGGGCCTTTTATTTCTCAGGATCAAGAGTCTCAGACCTCCTTTATGTCAGATTAGTAGCAATAATAATAAAGATAGTCTCTGGCTGTAACTAGATCTGTCTAAAAGAAGCAGAGGCTGCTGTGTCTTTAGTCAAAAGGGAGCAGCATGGTGTTGAGGGAGGCCTAGTCCTGCCATTTCCAGCTTGCTATGGCCCTGGGGGAGAGAGGGGAGGCACCAAGGTAGAGCCTGCTCCAAGACTAGGGCTATTCCAGGGCAAGGCAGCATGGGTTGGTTTTATCTCTGATTTTCTATCACAGAATGGCCAAGAATTTGCTGAACCACTGTTTGCACAACAGATGAACCAAACGGGAATGATTTTATAAATTTAATGAGATGAGCTGGCAAAAGAAACCATCTAGCTGAAGAGTGGTCTAGAGCTTCAATTAGCAATGTGATCTTGGGTAAATCACTTGACTGCTCTGGGCTTCAGTTTCTGCCTACCTTGATAGGAGACAGTGAGAGTCAAATACATAGCAAGATGAAACAACAAGTATGTTCACCTGTAGTACTGTACTTAGCATGCTCAGAGTATATCAGACTCACTTCCAAACTTCCATCCTACTGGTGAAAAGCACAGGCTTTGGAGTCAGTTTGCTTGCCTTCGCACCCCAGCTCTGCCATTTACTGTCTAAGGCAAGTAACTTGACGTTTCCATGCTTCATTTTTCTCATTTGAAAAATGTGGATCATAACAGCATCTATCCTATAGGCTATTGTGAGGACTACACAAATTAATGTATATGCAAAGAACTCAGGATAGTGCCCAACATTAATATTAGCTTTCATCATCATCGTGATCATCATCATCAGCAGCAGCAGCACTATCAGTGTGTTGGGAAAGTTAATTAGCCTCATTTCCATACCTGCAAAATGAGGATGATAGCATTCATCTGACAGGGAAGTGTGGTATCAGTAAATTCAGGAAAGAGGTACTTGGTTCCCAGTAAATGGCAAATAAATGTTATTTTTCTCCCTCCTTTCTTTTCTAATTCCGGTAAAAAAGAAGCTTTGTTCAGGGGGCTGTGGCATTTGTAAGCACACAAGTCCATTCTTGCCTGCTTTTCTTTCTTTACAGAACCTCTTCCCCACCCTTTTTTCACTTAACTGTCTCAGGTCCCCAGACAACAAAAGAACAGGCCACATCCTGGCTGGGAATGAAATCTTTTTTAAACTGGGAACCCTTCCTACCAGGCAGGGCTAGGAATCACTTGAAACGACACCACCAAATTACCAACCGGTCTCAGAGGTTTCTGAGAGAGGCTTAAGAACCTGGGCGAGGGTTTGGAGCACTTAACCCGCTGAAGCCTCTTCAATTGCAGCCTGTCACCCCCTGAGTTAAGTAGTGGATGAAATCAGCATGTATAATTCTCATCTACTAAGGTTCAGAGAGGCGCATTACATTTCAGCATGATTAACACTGCTTTCGCTCTTTTTTTCTTGTGCGTTTTCCCTTCCCAAGGACCAGTGATAGGGTTCAAAGAAGTGGAGAGGGACAGAGGTGAGCACTTCAATAGAACAGGTGCTCAGCTTTAAGTGAAACTCTCAAACAATTGATAGTGAGGGAAGAGATCTTTTCTTCTCGCTCTGCCAGATTTAACAATTTACGAGAAGGCCTCCCTAGGCTGGGAGAGAGAACAAACAAGGTGGGAAAACAGCCAGCCTCAGAAACTTCAGCTCAGTTGTTCATCCACCCATCTACCTGTCAAACTGTCCATCTGTCCATCCATCCATCCCTCCATCCCTTCATCCATCCATCCATCCATCCATCCATCCCTCCATCCATCCATCCAACAAGCTCTCTCCTCTCTACCAAATTAACTTGAAATCACCTACAGACCTCTCTCCATTTATTTCCAGAAACTTCTCTAACCCAAGATTGGGTGGAATCGTCCAAGATCTCATAGTTCTGAGTAGATTCCATCTAAAGCAACAACCACAGTGGCAGATACTACATTTATTTGTATAATTATTCATGTCCGTTAGAGCTTGGTTAAAACCCAGGACTGTCTCCAAAGCCCAGGGTCTTTCCAGTTGAAAGTTTGGCCCTGGGTCTCAAAATCATAAGTGTGCCATGTTCCATCAAATACTTCCTCACTCTGGAGGCCAGAAAGTAGAACCGATACATCCAAGCAATGGCCCCTAGAATCAAAGCCCAGCAAAGGGCTGAGGGCCCTCTGTCTCCTGAGCTGGGCTCTTGATTACACTGTGGCACTCCTGACATGAAGATGGACCTACTAAGATGGAGGCCTGGCTGATCACTCTGTGCTCACAACTGCACAGGTCTCTCTCCTTCCTTCTTCCTATTGTCTTTGATCTTCACAAATGCCTCTGTACCTGACACCATACATTATCAGACTGGAGAGGTAAAGGGGGGCAAAGGCCTTTGTGTCTCAAGCTGTCGCAGCAGCAGAACTCCTGAGGGACACCTCCACTCATTAACTATTGCCTCCATGATGTGAGGTATGAGCACCCCTGAAGTTCAGAAAAATTAAAAAATGGGAAATTTAATTAAAGCCCTTTCTGCCTAATTGCTTTCCTGTTGGCTCATGGGGTCCTTTGAAGGAAAGAAAACAAAATTCTTTATCCTCCAGGTCAGCCTGGGATTCATAAAGCTTGGGCCCTCTGCTTGGAGGAACACAGCCTAATGCTCCCTCTTCTATAGGAGTTATTAGAAGAAAACATGGGAAAATATCTCTGTGACCACCAGACAAAAGACTTCTTAAGGTCCCTGAAGGCAAAAATCCTAAAGTGAAAATGTGATGAATGTGATGATCCCAGAATTAAAGATTTTTGCCTAACAAAATTAACGGATGTATGTATTTCAGGACAAGATACTTGTCTAACAGAGACAAGGGATTAATATTCAGAATGCATTTGTAATACCTTCTAGTAGACAAGAAAATGTCAAAAACATTCACTGACAAATGGTCAGAGGATATGAAGAAGTAATTCAATGGAAAAAGAAAAAGACTAACCTGTTTATGTAGAAACTTCAACTTATATAGTCAAAGAGATGATAATAAGAAACCAATAAGATGGCTACATTTAGCAGATAGGCAAAAATAGAAAGTTCTGCCTCTAATATCCGAGGCTCTGCTGGGATACAGGGTCTAGGACACTTAATATTAGTGCAAGTGCAGATTGAGGCTGCCTGGGCAATCTGATACCAATAGGTCAAGTTAAATACACATGTGCTGTCTGTCCCTGGTAAACAGCCTACAGTAATTCCCACACAGCCCATTAGGAGGCATGCAGGAGTCCACTGCAGCATTGTTCACGAGGGCAGAGTTGGACACCATCCTGGGGTTCCTCTTTGGAGGGATGCATGTGGAAGGTGTAGTGAATTCAAACAGTGACTATTTTGCAGCGGTTAGAAATATTGGGCTAAACTACATACAGCAATACAAATGGACCCTTAAAACAAGTTGCTAAAAGAACAAAGTGGGAAATGAGGTTTATAGCACTGGATCGTCAATGTAAATTAAAGATATCTAAGCACAAAACAATATCTGCTTTACAAGAACACACAGACAAAAGGCTTCACTTCAATGTGGGGGAGGGGAATATGAATGAAGAGTGTCCACAAGAGAAGTCATAGCTCAAGCCGGTGTGTACCATGATGGTAGGATTGACTCATCCTTGGCACCTGATGTCTAAGAATGTCAGAACAGCACGGGAATTCCCTGCGGGTGGCTTTGCTCTGTTCTTTCCACTCACTCTATGCAGCAATTTATAGTGAGATGGTAGCATGGCGTTGCCCCCAGAAGCCAACATCTCCAATGGGATGTTCGGAGGAACTTCCTGGGGTTCTCATTCTCCCAGGACTCACTCACAGCACCCATGGGCTTTCTTATGGCATGTTCTAGAAGGAGAAAATTCACATGAAGAGTTTGCCTTTTGCAGCAGTTTAGAGTTCTTGGCTTCTGCCCTCCTAGCAGTGCCCTGCCTGGGATGTGCTTTGATGCAAAACTAGGGAAATGTGGTCCCCAAATTCCACAAGTCCCTTGAGAAAAGGCACAAAAGAAATGTAAGCTGCTATGAATATGATGACAGTTATTACTGAGGAAGACAAGCGACCTCTCAGGAACTGCATGTAGCAAATGTGATCACCCATCCCACCAGTCCTCTGTAATTCTCAAGAAAAGAGCTTTCATTTTCTTCCTGAGCTGAGAGCCACACTTTTGGCAAATGGTCCCCAAAGAGCATTCAGAAAGTGAGCAGGATGAGAGGTGGTTGTGAATGGCAGCTGCCACTCACTGAGGAAGAGCCCCAGGATGTCAGGCCTGGCTCTGGGTGATGAAATAGCAAATACTAACAGCACCTGCCTGCCTCTACTCCTCCCATGCAGACCAACTGCACAGACTTTCACAAGGGTCACCAAAAGTTTGGCATCGACAGATGGATGTTTGCCTCATTGCCCCAGCCTGTGAAATATATTTTGAGTGGTGATTTTATTTTTATTTTTTCCAGTCTCAGTCTTGAAAGGTCAATCCAATACTTGCTAGATGGACATCCCAGGGTTTGTAATACAGTCGGGACCCATATGATGGGATTTGGATGACAGAGCCATTTTCTTTTGCAGTAAAATCTAATAAGAAAATCATCAAGAACAGGAGGTTAAAATTGTATGTGAAGAGTAGTGAATGGCTTTGCTGGTCAGAATCACACAAAATCCTGACCATGGGTGAGACTGGGAGTCTCCCCTCCAGGGGTCTTAAAGTAAATCCACAAGCATGGAACAGGGAGATGGGGCCTGTCCCTCAGCTGCTAATTACTACTGTGTGAAATCCAAAACCCACCCTGTTCTCAGATCTAAAATTCCAATAATATAAGCAGAGGCCATGACAACATCAGGTAGATCTGATTGTGAATCCTGGATTGCAACCATCAACTCTGAGAGCTTGGACAAGCCATTGACTTCTCTAAGTCTCAGGTTCCTTTGCTGCAAAATGGGAAAAAATGCCTGTTAGGAAGGAATTCATGAAGATGCAGGGCTTGGTATATAGTAGGTGCTCAGCAAATGTCAGGTTCCACGTAACTCCCCTTCTTTTTGACAAATTCACGTAGAGTATTACACATGAGGGAGATGGGTAGGAGATCTCAGCACTGTGGATACTAGTGGACCTGGACCAGGTGAGTCAGATAAGTCATGTGGATACAAGTTGACTCCACAGTTTGATGGGGTGTTCGCCATGAGTCGAATAACGTATATTAATGGAGGCATATTCAAAGTACAGAGAAGAGACAGGTGAGTGCTTAGGATAGGAAGTTTTACCTATGTTGTTTACTAAGGCAGAGTTTTTTAATTGCAAAAAATACACATGTAACAAAACACACTGAATACATAGAAAAAAGATAGCTTTTTTTTTTGTCTTGTTCAGTGTGCTCTTCAGTGGTTAGAACCATACTTGATAAACAGATGCTCAATAAACATCTGTTGGTGGTGTGTATCTGTGGGTGAGTAGATGAATGGAGGAGTAAGTAGAAGTATGGTGGGCGGCGGGGGGCATTTCAGCAAGGGAATGAGGAGGGGATCCGTAGGTGAACACTATGGAAAGAAGGAGGGGGAGAGTTTATGAGACTACCAAATCCTGTGTCTTCTCCAGCAATATAAGCTATTAAAAAAACAAAACCTCTTTGTTAATCTTTAGGTAAATTACAATATAGGGGCTTATTCCTATAACAGTTGTTTTATACAGAAGCCTGACTCACTATGGAGTAAAAGCAATCTTTAAGAAACCAGACCACTGAAAGCAAAGACACTGAGTTCAAAGGTCAAGAGCCTGATCACTAGTGATTACTTTCAGATTCACACATACCCAGGTAGAGGAAAGCAAGCATTCCAGAACTTTCAGGGCAGAGGGCTCCCAAGGTTGGAGCAGGGAGGCAGAGAGGGGGATGGGGACACAGGCAAGCCAGGAATGTTGGGTGCAATGCTTTGAATGCATCCCCCAAAGTTCACATATTGGAAACTTAATCTCCAAGGCAGGACGTGGGACCTCATGGGAGGTGTGTGGGTCATGACATGACATGGATAAGTGTCATTATGGTGGAAGTGGGTTCAACTTTGCAATAGTGGGGGCTTGCAAAGTGAGTTTGGTCCCCTCCTGTTCTCACTCTCTCTTGCCCTTCTGCCTTCTGCCATGGAACAACACAGTAGGAAGCTCATTGTCAGATGACAGTGCCATGCTTTCGGGCTTCCCAAACTTCAGAACAGTGAGCCAAGAAATTTCTGTGTTTTCTTTTTTATTTTAACCAACCACCCAGGCTCAGATACTTTGTTGCAACCAAACCAAAGAGACAAAGACAGTTGAACCAGAAACGATCAATGCCCTGCCCATAGATGAGATGCCAGTTTCTGTGGATTCAAGTCAGAGCCAAAGATCATCTGATGATTCACCGAAATGAAGTTCAATGAAACAATGGGCACTAACTGAGGACTGAAATCTTCAAGGATTAATCATTGCACTCAGTGACACCTCCACATTGCACACCGACCCCTCCACATCACCTCCAACACATGGGATTATTAATACAGAGTCCATAGCAACACCAGCACTGTTGCAGGGATTCAGATAGATGTGGGGAGGACATCTGTCCACATGTGGCAAAGTCACTTGTCACATCAATCTTCACATGCAATTTGCACACCCCCTCACACTGATAATAGAAACTGAACCCAAAATGATAAACATTTTACATGCTGCCTCTTGTTATCTAAAACCATCATTTCAAATGGTTACATTTAGCCCAGTGAGTGAACATAATTACTGCAAAACCCATTCCCAGAGCATCAATATTTATTTCACCTTGCTTCCAAATCTTCTCTACTATAGTTGACAGTGCAATACTACCCTTAGTGAGAAAATCTTCTTTTCTCCATCTTGCCTTGCATCATATCCTTAAGGTAGGATTTCAAAATGGTATCACTAGGTCAATGCTTTGTGAAAAAGTTTTTCCAAACTGATTTCATAGTGGATTGCTAGTTCTGCCCAGATGCTCTAGTAGACATTATTACCAAAAATTTCTCTTGGAAGTTTAATATAAGGAAAAATGGTGAGGGATTAATTTCTAAAATATGTATAGTATAAAGAAAGACAAAATGAAGTTTTAACAAAGTCCAAGAAAGCATTACAAAGAAGGTAAATGCGGTTGAAAGCCTGGGGTAATTAGTAAACACACGCACACTTCAGGGGAATTCTGCTCTGGCTGTGACAATGGGCACGTCTTGAACTCATTTTCCTTTCAAAGACTCTAATGCCACTTTGCCCTTTTTTTCTGGGCATTAGTCCCTGTGGGAATTCCATGAGAAAGCCTGGAAAGGAATGAGAGAGAAGGATTTCAAATATTCCCTTTGTCCAGCCCATAATAAGGATTATTCTAAATCTTTTGTCCAGAGCATATAAGATACCATGGCAGTTAATGAATAAGTTAATTGGTTAAATCATTCTAGTGGGGCCTCCAATTCATTCCTAGTGAGCCTGTAATGTGTGTGTAAAAGATTAAGGCTGCATTGGAGAAAGGACCAAGACACCAGATGGCCCAAGGCAGCCCCATCGATATTTTAAATTTCTTTATTACAAATATCACATGTTCTCATTAAGGAAAACTTGGAAAAAAGAAAAAAAGTAGAATGAAAACTTCAATTTTCCTATAGCTTTACAACCCATAGCCAATATTTTGATAGAGTCTCAAGAATATCCATGAGTTTTATAAAATTGAAATTAGACCATATGTAGCTTTTTATTCTACTTTTTTTCATTCAACATTATAGTTTCTCGAATAAAAAATTCTTTCAAAACATTTAATTGCTACAGAACATTACCTGGCATGGATGTGTCGTGGATGTTGTCTTTCTTCTACTGTTAAATATTTGACTTCTGAAATTTTCTTTGATTTTCATTACTATGCTTTCATCCACTCCACAGATATTTAATGCATGCCTGCATGTGGGGTGGACCTGGGTCAACAAAACCATCTTCCCTACCCTCAGGAAGAAAAATTTGAAGCAATTAACACAAATGCATATTTTTAATCAAAGCTGTGCAAATGTAGAAAATGAAGTGACCTTTAATATGAGACCTGGAGGCCAAGGACTTGGCAGGGTCAGAATGGGAGTAAAAGTGTTGCAACAGAGGCAAGCACATGTGCAAAGACCCGGAGGCGGGCAAGGCTGATGTGATTGGCAGCAGTCAGCATAAGAGGACCACGGGGTGGATGGGGAGGAAAGCAGTGCTGCAGGTCACTCCATACTAAGCACATTGAAAAGCCAATACACCCTGTGAGAAACACAGGATGCACATTTATATTTTAAAAGAGAAGGTGTGTTAGTACTGTGTATGCCATGGACTGAATTCTTTAGATCTGACAAGCCTCTAATTAGCAGCAAGTTTGCATTTGGATCTCATGGGTGACCAGTCTGCCTGTCTGCACCCTACAGGTCGAGTGTGCATGACAGCAGGGCATGCATTCGATGGAAGATGAGCCCTGTCACCTTGCTCACACATGCAGACCTATTCTTTTCCTTTGGTGGGTTTCATCTATTTGGGAGACTGTGGGGGAAGGGGAAGATGTCATCTGCATCTGAAAGCAAATTATTTGACTCTAAATTTTCTTATTCCAGAGTTTTCTTAGTCCAAGATGATCACTGGGTAACCTCAGCCGGTGGAAGGCAGGCTCAGTCTTAATCACATAGCTTTGTCAATATTACTCTTCTAAAATGCCCTTTCCGCATCTTGGGTCCTGCTGGCTAACTCCTGCTTATCTTTGAGCCTCAGTCCAAGCATTACTTCCTCTGGACAACCTTCCCAGACAATGCCCTTTCTGTTGGCACATTTCTCCATTCCAGCACTGGCCATGGTAGATACAATTGTCTCCTGACCCATCTGGTTCCTGGTCCTGGGGCATGAGCTCTAGAGGTCTGCACAGAGAAGACCTGTTCATAACTTCTTGATGACTGAATGAGTGAACTGTGGTTCCAAGTTTAATTCGTATAGGAAGCAAGCTAATGTGTGTATTCTCCAAGAATAAGAGTCACAGCCCTGTTAACGGCTTGTCCTGTTTTTGCCAGGACAGATGGGTTCCCTCCAAGTGGCTCACACTCAGGCTGGCCTCCTGCCTTCCATATCTATTCTAGGATCTGAGCTTATTCTGAGCTTATTCCCTGTGCAGCCCCTAGAGCAGGTGTGGCAGGCTGATTAATGGCCCCACAGATATCAGGTCCTAACTGTGGGTATCTGGAAATGTTATCTTATTTGGGTCTTTGGGTCAAAAAGGGTCTTTGATGAGATGACTAAGAATCTTTAAATGGGATTATTCTAGTGGGCACTAACCATCACAAGTGTCCTTATAAGAGGTGGGGCACACTGAAGAAAAGGCAATATGAAGATGGAAGCAGAGGTTAGAGCTATGTGGCCACAAGCCACGGAATGCTGGCAGCCACCAGGAGTGCAAAAGGCAGGAACAGGATCCCCCTCAAGCCTCCAGGGGAAATAGCCCTGCTGATATCTTGATTTCAGGCGAGCAATAAGGTTTTCAGAACAGTGAAGGGATAATTCTGTTGTTTAAGCCACCACTTTTGTGGTAATTTGTTAAAACAGTCATAGGAAACCAAGATAGCCAGGTAGTGGGCAGTTCTGGGGTTAGGAGCCCTAGCATGCCATCTGGCTTTCAAACTCACCAGCAATTCTCTTTAGAACTGGTATTCTCAGCAGGCTTCCTCCTGATTGACAGCTCAGCCTAGGCCAATGCCCCCCTTTCTGGTCCCCTTGCTAATAAAATGGGAGAGAAACAGCAGCTGGCAGAGATGAGAGGAGGAGTAGGGGGCCATGTGTGTACAACCCCTAGCACAATGTCGGGCACACAACAGTCACTCCATGTAAATTACTTCTCTTCTGCCATTATTATTATAAAAAGAATAGCGCCAACTGAGGTACTATATGCCAAGCACCAAGTTAGGCCTTCATTTCCAAAGGAAATCCTGACCAGCATTACCTAGAAGGGATGGGTTAAATGTGCCCCTAAAACAGAAGTGTGGTGAGCTCCCTAGGAAGAGGGGCAACTGTACATGATTTACTGTAAAGCTATAAAGTCCCAAAAGGACACATGAGACCAAAACCAAACAACAAATACAAACAATCAAACAACAACAACAACACAATCTCAAAACAACATGATCTTTTGCTCTGCCAGGGGAGCTTTCCCATCCTTTTTTCACCTGCCTGGGGTATTTTCCCAGCGTGTCTTTCCCTTAGTACCACAGTTCAGGCTCAAACACTAAACACAGCTAAACTTCTTTCAATCTTTTCATCTCTACTCCTTATGCCTTCCTTTAGAAGAGACTTCTCTAGATGCACTGGTCTAAAACAAAGAAGAAAAAAGGTAAATAAAAGTAGAAAGCTGCTCACAATGACCTACAAATGGGAGATTTACAAGGATGACTGTTTCCCCCAGAACGAATGTTTTGTTGTCTGTGGACACTCTCACTCATGCCCTGGCTGCTAGAGATGTAGAGAAGACCTGTTAAGGCCCCAGATCTGTCCTGCGACTTTGGGGGCCACAGGCAGGCGTGGGGCAGGCAAGGGGCCAGGAGGCCTTCTGCAGCTCTGTCCTGATTCCCAGGCTAAGGCCTCGCAGTCTGGATGTGGGATCAGGGCTATTGACTGGGGAAGAACAGGGAAAAGTAGATGCACCAGAATGAGAAGAGCCACACTTAGCTGCCTGCTAGGTGACTTTGGTGGAAGGCGTCACTGGGTTCTTTCTTCTGGCTCCCACCCTGAACTTGCCTTGTTGAGTCACTACCTCATCTCACTTCAGGTTCAGACGAAACACAGGAGGCAAGAGTCTGGTGCTGCAATGGGTGGGTGCAGGCTCCAGGCTGCCTGGTGAGAATCCTAGTCTCTCCACTCAGAACTGGGAAGCCTGGGAACACACGTAACCCTTCAGTACTTTAGCAGTCCCTCTGCAAAATGGATGTAATTGGAGGACGATGAGGAAAGTAAGAAAATAAACAAGGAATTCCTTTGCAGACAGGATACTATTTTTTTCATCTCTACTCTCTGTGTCTTCCTTTAGAATATGGAACCAAGTGAGATGCCCTTCAACTGATGAATGGATAAAGAAACTGTGGTATATATTCACAAAGGAATATTACTCAGCTATAAAGAAATTATGGCATTTTCCAGTAAATGGATAGAAATGGAGACTATCATGCTAAGTGAAATAAGCCAGTCCCCCAAAACCAAAGGTGGAATGTTCTCTCTGATGTGTGGATGCTATCCCATAACAAGAGAGGATAGGGAGAGGAAGGATAGACTTTCATTAAATTAGACAAAGAGGAATAAAGGGAAGGGAGGGGAATGGGAATAAGAAAGATAATAGAATGAACCAGACAGAGCTTTCTTATGCTCATATATGAATACACTACCAGTTAACTGCATCCACATCATGTTCAACCACAACAATGGAATCAAAATTGCAATGGATTGCACCTTATGTATGTATAATATGTCAAAATACACCCTACTGTCATATATATCTAAAAACAACAAATGAAACAAATACTAGTAATTAAATTTAAAAAAAAAGAATAGATGCTGAACAGGTGGCACTGAAGAAGCTTGAGCCTTTGGAAAGAGCATGCTGCATATGCAAAGGTGACCACAGGGAAAGGCTGGAGGGAGAGAGTCAAGGTCAGAGTAGACAGAACAGCAGGTGGAGGTGGGAACAGCACAGGGAAGGCCACAGAGCCACGCAAGTTAGTCTGAGTGCCTGAGTGCACACAGTTGGCTTAACTGATGACACACCCATGCTGAGGGTTTTTACACTGGGAGTGAGGTTGTCAGATGACTCTGGCTGCTATATGGAGACCACACCAGAAAAGAGCGGGAATGGGAGCTCACTGGATGCTATGGCAATGGTTCGGGGAGGGGTAGCAGTGGATGGGACCAGAGTAGCATGGGTGGGAGAGGAGAGAGACAAACAGGTTCAAGAGGAGTCCTGTAATAGGTGACACTTACTTAAGTGCTGTCTGGCACTAAACAAAGCACAAAGCAGTTGCTCTCTCATGTGATCCTCCTGGCAGCCTCATGGGGTCAGTATTCTTATTGTTCCCAGGAGAGAAACCTGAGCACCAGAGAGGTTAGGTAACTTTCCCAGGACCACATAGCTAGCAAGTGGCAGAGGCAAGATCTGAGTTGAGGCCATCCAGCTCCAGGGCCCACATGCCAAAGGCTCTTCTTCTAACAGGCCTTGACAGGTAGGCAGAGGGGAAAAGGGAAAGGAAATTTGGGATGGCTTCCGGCAACTTGGCTGACAGTGATGATGTTTACAGATGGAAACAAGTTGGGAGAAAGACTGGCCTGTTGAGGTTGGGAGGCAGGGTGGGGTGCCACGGGGTAGGGGGATAGAGAGCTCTGCTTTGGACACATCAAGGTCTGTCCACCTTCATCGGCTCCTCACCCCTTTGTACATACAAAGCAGTCAGCGTGTAGGAAATGTGGGACAGGATTAGAGGGGCAAAGGGCACCAGGACAGTTGTTGGTCTAGGAGCTCCCCCAACACATGCAGGCTTGGCCTCTCACTATCCTCTAGGGAAAGGCAAGGGGATTGGACATGCTCAGAAATGCAGTAGGTACTGAAGGAGAAAACCAAAGCAAGACCGTCCATGAGGTTTTCAGTTTTGGTTTTTGCTTTCAAGTTTTCTCATAAGTTATCCGTGGTAAAGGATAACTTTACCTCAGAAAGGCCATTTGGGGAATGGCCTACCTGAGCATTTCTCACATCAAGATAGCATGGAGGAAAAAGAGAGGAGAGATTATGAAAGATTCAAAGAAGAAAGCACAAGGCTGAACTGCGCTTCTGAATTCCGGAGACTTGACTCCAGTGCAGCTTCAGGACTGAGTGGCATCATGGGAGAATCCCCCTCCTGGGAGGTCCACTTGCTGAGTCAGGACTTGGAAACGGCTGATTCATCTGTTTCAGTGTTTACTGATGAGCCACTGGCTCTGTAGGATGTTAATAAGCATTAACAAAACAAAGATGCCCAGTCACACCCAGTTGCAATGGCTGCCTTATCTGAGCTTCTTTACTGCAGGACTCTGCAGAACCCTGAGCCCAGGAACATGCACTGTGACTCTCCAAGGAGGAGACTTTTCCAAATGTGCTTCTTTACAGAGTGTTTGTCTAGCCAAGAATTCCAGGGAACAGATTTGGGGAAATTCTCGTCTAATTCCTTTATTCTTACGAGAAAGGCAATAGACTCCACTTAGACTTGAACGTGCAGATAGCAAAGACAAGCCGGGAGCCTTGCAGGAAGGATGGAAAAGGAGAGGCTGTATGGAGAATTGGGGCCGAAGGCACGCTGTGTGCCTTTGAGTTACGTAACAAAACATCCTGAATCTTGGTTCTCAACTGTCTGTTGAGGATGAAAATGAGAATCTCCCAGAATTCTGTGAGGTTAATTGGGAAAACTTCTGCTAAGGCCCGGCACAGCAGAGCAGAACACAGTCCAGTGCGGCTGAGCAGGTCAGCCTCCCTTACTCCAGCAGCTCCACCTGTCCTTGGCAACAGCCCTCCCCAGGTGGCCCAATTCCCTGCCATCATCAGGCTCTCAAGTGGTCAGTCAGGGGGCAGCCAAGTCCAATCTGCAACTTCAAAACAAGCCCCCCTCAGGCACATGGTAATTGTAGCCAACGATGCAATCATGCCCCACAGCTTAAATGGCCTGAAAAAACTCCAGGAAGAAAGAGCCAGTGTGTGCAGCTTTCTAACTGCATCAGGTTTCTGAAATGTTCCCAGGCTCCCTGTCTCCTGTAACTATGGCTTCTGCGGTGGCTTAAATGCACAGGATGTAGCCCTGAACTTCAAAAGTCCCCAACATTTGCCTGTCACTCAATCATTCATTCAACTCTTCTTGACTGATCCCCTCTCTGGACTGACTTTGGGGTCAGGCATTAGGGTACAAAAGAACTGGCAATCTAGTGGGGAGGTTGGACAAATGAATCGGTAAATATTGGGACAGAGTTACAAACAGTTCTATGACCACAGGAAGAGTATGGCTTTGGCTCAGACCAAAAGTGGCTGCAAAATCAGCTCACATTTTAGGAAGCAATTCACAAGTGTCCAACACTGGGATAGAGATTTTTATATAAACTCTCTCAACTCAGATACAATTATGATGCTATTTAACAAAGAAGAAACAGAGAATCAAACATGGATAGGAAGGCCCAATATTTAAAATTTAAAACATCTGCATGGGCACCCTTCAACCAGGCCAATCCCAAGCTGATTCAACTAAACAGGCGGGGCCCATGCCAGGACTGGAGGACGACGTGGTTTCTGTGGACACCCTTCCTTAATCTGGAACTCAAGCACGTTACTTTTGTGCCTTCTGCCTTGTGTGGGTTTTTGCTTTGATTGAAATAAAGCCTCCTACTTGTGCACATGTCACTCAGTCCAGAATTGAGTTGAATCAGGCAACCTTGGAGTTTCCAAGGAAGTTTTCCCCAGCAAGCATGATTTCCCAGGTCAGCAGAGATCAGCCTCAGTAGCTCTGGCAGCAATCCTGGAAGACTTCCTGAAGTAAGTCCAGGAGGCAGACTCCAAGGGGGATTATGAGGTCCAAAGCCTCCAGTAGAGATAGAGCCCACAGGCCTGAGCCCTCAGTGGAGCTGGGGAAGCGGAAGGATGAAGGATGGGGAGAGGCTGCTTAAGGCTGGCTCCAAGCCTGAAAAACAAAACCACCTCTCTCTGTGGGGAGAATTCTTGGAGGGATATTTATGAGACATTAAAAGTACTGCCATCAACTCTTTAAAATATTCCTGTACATGTAATTATGGGTTCAGGGATGAGATTCCTGGATATGGTATTAATTACTTCTCTGAAACTCACAGTGCCCAGGGATGGAGAGCAGGAACATGCTGTTTGCAGGTCCCTCTGCCCACTAAAGACTCTTCCCTTTGTGGTATGCCACTGCTGCTCCAAATGCCACCCCTTGCATGCCCACCTCTCAGCCCTGCAGACGCACAACCCTGCAGTTGCTGCCTTGCCTCACTGGCTTTGGCCAATACAAGGCAGTAGCAGGAGATGGGAGGGGAAAGCACCTGCTGCTGATTCTTCTTCCTCTTCCCATTCACACCCCCACCCCGTGTGTGTGTGTGTGTGTGTGTGTGTGTGTGTGTTTGGTTTTACCCTAGTTTAAAACAAACAACACACTATCCACATACTTGATCAACAAAAAATCAGAAAAAATAATAACAATTTTTCAATTTATTGTTCATTCACCAAACCAGCCCTGAGAAAGTTTTATGTACCAGGTTGTAAACAAGAAACCATGACATAGAAATAAATGTCCACATAAAGTGAGCCTGCCCGTGAGCACAGCCAGAAAACTGAGCTGTGCTCAGCTGTTCTATTGAGTTACCAAGAAACCTTCAGTGTCCCACCTGCACAGTGAGTCATTAGAACTCGTGATCAGGTGGACCCTTCATGAAAAATCACGGCACATTTCACCTCCACTGTCCTTCAGCAATCACGTGGGCTGCATAAGAAAGGGTTATGGCCCAAAGTGGTATGAGAGTGACTGACAGGTGAGTCCCACCAGAGTGAACTGTCTTTGTCTGAACCAGTGGTCTTCACCTTGGTTGCACACTAGAATCATTGGAGGAGCTTTTAGGAATCCTAATGGCAGGTTGCTCCAAAGACCAATCTAACCAGAATCTCTAGGGTTGTAACCCAGGCATCAGTGTTTTCAAAGTTCCTTTCATGATTCAAATGTGCAGCCAAAACTGAGAACCACTGATCTAAGTTCACTGTCAACATTTTGGAAAACTTCCACCATATGGTCAATAATGTTCATTTAGAACATGTATTTCAGATCAGGCAAATAGGAGCTTTTTCAATCACAGCAAATTGAAGGAAGATACATTATTAAACACTCTATTTATTTGTGCTTCATCTAAAAAAAATGTAATCCCCTATTAAGAATGGAGCATATATGGATTAACTCCTATAATCAAAAATGTAATTAATAACCCAGTTAGAACAAGATTTTGAAGAGCTAATAATCCCTAAGTACAAATTATGTACTCTCATTAAAATCAAACTGTTACAAACTCCACTTACTCAACAAATAACTCCTTATCTAACAATTTGCTTTATTTTATAGCTATAGAAAAACATATTTTCCCCCATCCTTTGGGATTATCTCCCAAGAATTGTTTAAAGGTTTCAATTCCTTGCCAGCACTTTTTCTGACACCTCCTTCTTAGTCTGGGAATGCAGACTCCCCTTGTCCTTCTTCTATCTAGGTGACCACACAGCTGTGCCCCAGCGACCTCCAGTGCCTCTTGGGACTTTGAACCTCTTGGGACAGTGCCTCTAGTAGATAGCACAGAATGACCTCACTGCTGCAGAGACCACGGATCATGCCCTTTCACACTTAGCTTGTGCTTAATCACTTAACGCGTATTCTTTCAATTCTAGAGCAACAAAAAGAAGATATCCTCTGGAAGCAGAAAGCACCAGCCAAAACATTTAACTATAGGAGTCCAGAAGCAGACTCATAGATGTGCAGTGACCTAGTGCATGATGGAGATGCTGCCACAGTACAGTGGAGAGAAGGTGGTCTTTTCAGGAGACACTAATCAGACAGGACAACTGGTTGTCCAAATGCAAAGCAGTGAACCTTGACCTCTATTTCACACTATAGCCAAAGCTCAATTCCAGTTGGACTACAGATCTAAATGTAAATGGTGAAACAATAAAGATTTTACATGAATACAGTGAGAACATCTTTATGACCTTGGAGTAGGCAAAGTTTTTTTAAAATAAAACATAAAATACATTAGCCATAAATTTAGGAGAAAAAAAAGATAAACTGAACTTCATCAAAATTAAGAGCTTCTATTCACCGCATGATAACATTAAGAGAGCAAAAAGACAAGCCACCTAATGGGAGAAGATATTCACAATATCTGACCAAGGACTTGTGCCACAACACATAAAGAATTTCTGCAAAAAAAAAAAAAAAATGAGAAAAAAAGTATATAATTCATTTTAAAAAGAAAGAAATGATTTGAATAGATCCTCCACAAGAGGCATCCCAACGGCCAATAAACACATGAAGAGGCACTTCATGCCATTAGATAGTTGGGAAACACAAATTAAATCCCAATAAGACCCAACTATACAACCAACATAATGACTAAAAGGAAGTTGTTAGGTAATGAATATGTGACATCAGAGCAGGCAAGTAATCAGAATTCTCACACACTTCTGGAGAGTTGGCAAAATAATTTTGGGTTTACACCTTGAAATACCTACAAAATCAGAGGGTGTGTGTGTGTTCCCAAACTCCAATCCTGAAACCAAATCAGTAGCAAACAAATGCATGAGAATATTCATTTGTATTTTTTTTTTTTTTTTTTTTGCAGTGCTGGGGATTGAACCCAGGGCCTTGTGCTTGCTGGGCAAGCACTCTACCAACTGAGCTATATCTCCAGCCCCAAGAATATTCATTTGTAATAGCCCCAAAATGTAAAGTAACCTAGTGCCTAACCATAATAGAAAAGATAAATAAATTATGCATACTCACAGAGGCAATACTACACAGAGGTAAAAATAAATAAATGACTACATGGAACAACATGGATAAATCTCACAAATATAATGTTGAATAAAAGAAGCAGACAAAAAGAATATATGCTCTATGGTTCCATTTACATTAGTATAATATAGGCCAAACTAATCTGCAGCATTAGAAGTCACGACAGCAGCTAACTTTGCAGGAAGTGGGGGGAAGGGGCAGAGACTGGAAGCAGGGACAAGGACCATCTTGGGAGGTAGAAATGTTCTGTGTAAGCCTAAAGCTCTGGCTACATTGGTGCATCCACTTTATGAAACACTAACTGAGCTACACACTTATGAGTTGTTCACTTTTCTCCCTGCAAACTATACATCCATAAAAGTTAACATGTATACATACCCCCATATTTGGCTGGTCCACCTTTCAAATGTGTGTGATGTTGGGTGAGGCATGTAATTTATTTGGCATTGTTTCTTCTTCTGAAAAATTGAAAGTAAGTACAGTACTACCTGCTCCACAGAGCTGTGCAGGAGAAAATGCAAAAAACAACAAGGCAAACAAAACAAAACCAAAAACCCCAAAGCATGTATCTGCCCACTTATAGCATCAAGGAAACACAGTGAACTCTCCAATGAACTTTCCTCCTGTTCCCTGTTGAACCTTATAAAGCCCTCTTATGACCTGGAGCCTGGGGATCTAGTCTTTTTCTCTAGTATACATTTAAAAATGAACAAACCACAAACAAAATTAGCACAAGACCACAACAGATGTTTTGAGTGTGAAAGGCGGCAGGAGGCTTTCACAAGGAGCCTTGAAACATTCGGGTCTATGTGTAGGAGGAGACAAGCACCCCCCACCTCCACCAAGGAGAGAAGCAACCTTGCAGGCACTGAGTGAAACCTGAGAGTGGACCCCAGCTCAGGGCAAATGCATAAACAGTGTCAGTGGGGACTGTGCTCAAATGACAGGAAGAGTACAGTAGGACACCACATGCTAGTGGGATCAGCCACAATTTCTATTTTTCTAACCACACATGAGCTAAGTTTCTCAACAGCAAAATTCTTCACTGACCAAGGGAAAAAAATCAAATCAGGGAAAAACCACTTTGTTTCCTTAAAACAAGTGCCAAGTCACAATGTGAGAAAGTCTAAGTTACAGAAAACATGAGATTCCCAGAAAATAAAACTTGTGATTACCGGGAATTGGAAGCCAACCACCGCCTGCGGCCTCTCACCCCTACCCCTGCTTGCTGGGCTCCTCCAGCATGTAAGTGGGCAGCCCTGCCCAGGCCATTTAGTTTGGTCCTTCCATTCACTTGGCAAACAATGCCAGCTATGGTGGATGGTGTGCTGGCCTTATGTCAGCTGGACAGAGGGCATCCAGATTAGAATAAAGTGTGGCCACTGCCCTAAGGAGGCTTACACTGCAGAGCTTCAGAATGTTCCAGAGGCCATTACAGTATGGGGTGTTATGTGCTAAAATGAGACATACAAGAGACTCGGGGGAAAGGATCTTTCCATAGGGACCCCTGAGCTCAAAGCTTATAGGGTACAGAGTTAGATGTGGGCACTCCCACACAGAGGGGGCAGATGAGCAAGATTCAGAAGTGAGAAATCACTATGCGGTGTTGCTGGAACAGATCAGACAGGAGAGCTAGGAAAAGAGGTCAGAGAGATTGGCAGTGCCAGATGAAGGCAGGCCTCCTGTGGGCCCTATCCTGTAGGCCAGCAGTTCTGGTTGCACACCAGAAGTATTGAGCATTTTTGCCAGGTGCAGGGTGCACACCCGTAATCCCAGCAGCTCAGAAGGCTGAGGCAGGAGGATCTCGAGTTCAAAGTCAGCCTCAGCTATGGCACTAAGCAACTCAGTGAGACCCTATCTCTAAATAAAATACAAAATAGGGCTGGGGATGTGGCTCAATGGTTGGGTGCCCCTGAGTTCAATCCCCAGTACAAAAAAAAAAAAAAAGAAAGAAAAAGAAAAAGAAGTATTGAGAATTTTAAAAATCTCTCAATGTCCTGCCCTCATGCTCACAGATATGTATTTAATGGGCCCAGGCTTGGGCCCCAGCGTCCGCATTTCTTAGTAGCACCCCAGCTGGTTCTAGCACACCACCAGTGCAGAACAGCATTGCTGTGGTTCAGGGTTCTACAGACGATTACCCTAGGGCCAAATCTGTTTTTCTATGGCCCAACTAGGGAATGATTTTACAGATAAATATTCACGACCTATTCCACGGTAGGGAAAACGAACTCCAATTAAACGAACCCCAATCTTAACCCCAATTAAGCAAAATATCTCCCTGAAAGGAAGTTCCATTCTTCTCATCAACAGCCTGGATCACAAAAAAGAGTACTGAAGAATAGTGGGAAGTACCAGTGGCTGGGGAGAGTTGGGGACAGGGGAAAGGCGGCCAGTGGGAACCAAGTTATAGTTAGAAAGGGATAAGATTTTGCACAGTATGGTGACAATTGACAAAAATCACATACTTTACATCTCAAAAAGCAAGAAGAAAGGATTTTAAATGTTTTCACCATAAACAAATAATAGATGCTTGAGGCAATATGTTTAACCTGACTCAAACACTATATAATATATGTGCATACTGAAACATCTCATGGTCCCCATTAATATGCACAATGTTTATGTATCAGTTAAAAATAAATTTTTAAAAGCAAGCCAAAAAAAGCACTCAATTATGATTCTATTTTGAATTTCATCAATAAAAGATTTGTGAAAATGTTTTCTTTTTTATTATCGTATTACATAAGTAAAGGCTGAGTACCCCTAATACCAAAATACCTGAGACTAAAAGTGTTTTGGAGTTTAGATTTTTTTATGCATATATATATAATGAGATACCTTGGGAATGGCACCCAAATCTAAATACAACACTCATTTATATTTCACATACACCCACACAAACCCTGAAGGTAATTTTACATATTTTTAATAATTCTTTGCATGCAACATAGCTTATATCCATTGAACAATCAAACTTGTGGTGTCAGGTTGGCACACAAAAAGTTGAATTATGGAGCATTTTGGATTTTAGATTTTTGTATGAAGGATTTTTGTATGAAGGATGCTATACCCCCATAGCATCCCTAGTTTCACTCTTAGACTGCAAAGCCTAAAATAGTTACACCTGACCCTTGCTGTGATTGATGGGAACCACTGAATAGCTTTAAGAAGGAGGAACACATGGCGAGGTTTTGTTATAAAGAGGTGTGTGGGGATGAATTTGAGGAGGAGTGACTGCAGAGAAAGGGAAACAGGAAAACAGCTACTATTCAGCCTTGGCCTGGGAAGAAGAAGTATAACCTGGAGCAGTGGGAAATCCAGCCCTCGGAGCTTACAGACAGGAAACACACACGTGCAAGGCTTGGTGGCTGGTGGGCATGGGATGGAAAATGAGACAGGTCCAGGAGACTTCCTTCCCATCAAAGACCACACAGAGCCACCAGCACCATCACTTCCCCACCCAGGGGAAGGGTACCTAGAGGCCTATCACTGCACATTTACTGGGCAACAACTGGAGTCCCTTTCTCCTTCCACCCTTCTTCCAGAAGATCTTATCTGCTCTTTACAGCCCTTGGGAATAGTTCCCTTCCTGATGCCTCTGTACAAAAAACCAAAATGTGCTTTAATATTCTTTTGATCACTGAATTCCAAGTACCACCTTTGTGACAGCCAGGGCAATTATTACTGTCCCTGTCTTATAGACAGGAAGCTGGTGCCCAGAGGCACTGAAACCTGACTGACAGCATATATCCAGGAACCAGACCCATTCCGTCCTCCTACCTGCCCTCAGTGTGCTGACTTGCCACCAGGATTACTGTCTGGCCCCTCATTGTTCTCAGGCTGTCCTCTTTGTCTCTGTGTTGTGTGTGCCCCTGACCTCTGGGAAAGCCCCAGGACTCCCTGAGTACCGGGTTTCAATGCTGGTCCCACTATTTCTGTCACTACTCTGAGCCTCAGTTTCTCCACTTGGAAAATGGGAGTTGAAACTCTACCTTGTGTGACTGCTGAGAGGCTTAAACAGGACCAAAGTGCTTAGTCCAGTGCCTGGCACATAGTAAGTCCTCAAGGGTGTGCAGTGTCATCAGGTTTGTTCTCTCTCGGCAGTCTTCATTTTTATTGTTTGAACCCAGCCTGAGTGAACACAAACAGCCATGCAGTGTTACACGTGCAGACTCAGGAGTCAAAAGGCTTGGGTACCAAGTCGGCTCTGCCTCTTATGAGCTGTGTAACCTTGAGGGAGTCCCTTATAAAAATAGATGCCACCTGATAATGTAGTCGTGAGAACTCAATGAACTAAAACATATAGGAACTGCACCTGGCAATAATAAGTATTCCACCAGTGTGAGGTACAGCTATTGTTTTATAGTTATTTTTATTTTCCATGCTAATTATAACCATAGGCCAGGTGATGGGATCCAACGACCTTGTGTCCGCGTGAGCTGCTGATGGATTTATCCACCCAGTGGTTTTTGGCTCCTTGCTCAGTTGCCTGGTCTGTGCTACCTTTGAGATGCCAGGTGGAACCAAGCTCCCGCCACATACCTGAGGTCTTCATGCCTTTGAGAATTACTGAAAATTGACTTATATAGCAGCACACAGGCAATCATCATCTCTGTGCAGGCTGATACAGTGAAGTAGCCAGTGTTAATCACAGAGAGCCACAGGCCCTTATCAATTCTGACACTCAAAAAATTCTAAAACCAAAAGGTTATTTGGGTTCTTTTTTTAATAACTCATTTGATGGCAAAACCTGACCTGAAGTGATGTGAAGCTATTTATTGTCTTTATTTTTCCCACTTAATGTGAACAGTCATACATTTTTGCTGCAGAAAAATTAATAGGTTTGATTATGGAGCACAGCCCCAGACTCCACTAGGGGTGTTACATAATATACAGTATATGCAACCTATTTCCTTTCAAAAATCTAAAAACACACTAGACTCTCAAACACATCTGACCCCAAGGGCTTCCGATGATGGACTGTGGACATGCATTTATTATTTCCATGGGACAGCCATAATCACTCCTATTGTTCCCTTGAACCAAAAGATACAGAAAATTGGTGTTTGCCCATAACCAAATGACTTCTTATTTCTATTTGAAAAGAAAATCAATACAGGGTTGGGATCCAAGAAACTAAATCAGTTTTCCACTTTTTACACAGTTGATATTGCAGAAAACATTTACTTATAACCAACACAGAGAATTCAGCATATTAGGCTCAGAAAAATTCAGTTCTGAGGTCAAAGATAGCCAACAACCACTATGGCTTGGCCCTGAGAACACTGCAGGATGGATATGGATGATCTCTTAAGGCAGAACCTTGAGCCCCTGTCTCACAAACATGATAACCCCTTCCTTCTAAGGATTGCTCACTGGGATGCTCTGTGGGGCCAGAGAGGGTAAATGTGGAATCTGGGCAGCACAGAGCACACTGTGAACTTAGAGGCAGAAGGAGAAAGGCAAAAGGAACAATTGCTTCATTGGTTAATTAGGAAATAACCACTTGGCATTTGCTCACAGCCTCGGGGTGGTGAAGTGACAGGCTACGTCAGCAGCCAGGATGGCTGGTTACTTCCTAGTGAAAGCCCCTCTCAGTGAAGGAGAGTCTATGGAAAGAAATGTGCCCATATGTTTTCATGTTTGCCCTGGATTGCAAAGTTTGGGGTCTCTGCTGCCCAAAGTGGTCTATTTGGAACCCACCTCTCCCTTCCCTCTTCCCTGTGGCATAGCAGGGGCAAACATGCCCTGGGAAATAGGTGCTCTGATCTCTGCTATCTAGTTGCTGTACAACTCAGGGCAAGTCAAAGAGCATCTCTGAGTATCACCTGGAAACCACTTTGATTTATAATTCTTTGTAGTGGCAACCCTGGGAAGCTGAGACACCACCCCCACCCCACCACATGGAAAGTGCTCTAACAGGTACCAAGAGTTACAGCATAAAGAAGCAATAGGTTCCTCTCTGAATGGCTACATCAACTGTCATCTCTTCAGGTCAGCCTTTGCCACCCAATCCTGAGCTCAGTGACTTCTGACCTGTTTTCAGCAAGATATATCTGGAAAGGAGCCTTATAGGTACCGACCACATTTTCTAAAATGAATACATCAAATAATAATGACGCAGCTACTATATACTCCAGGGCAGGTATAGAGGGGTGAACCCACAAAGACCCCATGCTTGACTGCACAGAGTTGACAATCTAGAAGGAGGACATTTTGAACAAGATCTTGCAAGCTGCAAACACTTAATGAGACAGAACCTAGCGTACGTGGAGCTCTGAGGGAATGCAGCAGGAAGATGAAACATGACCCACTAAGTCTGTAACCAGCTCCACTTTGACAAACTCACACAAGTTCTATAAGGCCACATGCATCAGATGGCTCCTCAGCTTAGATCTCACTTTAATGACCAGTGGCTACAGCATCAGGTCCTGCCTCTTGGGTTTTATCCAGAATTCTTTTTTATCCCTCCCTGGACATTTACCACTCACTCCTCTTTTACAGCCATTTTATACTCGCTCCAGAACAGGGACAAGCAACACAGGCCTTGGGAAATCTTGAATCAGAATCCCCGAGTCCCTTAATATCACTGAACTTTTATCAAAGGCCTGTTCTGGGGCTTCTTACTCAGGACACAAAGATTAGTAAGATAGGTGTCTCCCTGTTCTCAAGCAGCTGAAGAACTAGAGTTGCCCAGACTCAGTTTGCTCCTCTGTAAAGTGCAGGCAATAATACTGGTTTGTATAGTCAGCATGAGGGTTATAGGTATACCAAATGTCTAACACTCAGCCGGTTCACCTGCAAGTATTTCCTCGACTGCATCTTCGCTCAGACCTGCCCTCACCTAAGTGCTTTCCTTTCATCTCTACTTATCCATGACCAACATAATTTTTAGACTCAGATGAAATCCTGATTCCCTGTAGGTTTCTCTTGAGCAGCCCAACCCCTGTCACCGTATGAATCGCAACATTCTCCTGGCTGCATGGAATTAGGCATTGCTTCGTTTGTTTGTGTCTTCTCTCCTTCTAGCTCCTTGCCTATAATGTTCTTAACGCCATGCTTTATATCCAGTTCTTGGGATATAAAGGGAGCATCTGTAGATTGGCTTGCTGATTGCTTTATTATGGAAGCCCCCCAAAAGGGGTGAAAATAAAATCACACGAAACTCCCCAAGGATTGGACCATTCAGGAGCCATCCTTCTGAGACAAGAGAACCATTCTCAAAGAAGACCTGTGAAGGAAGGATCTGAATGGCCCTGTCACTTCTGTCTTCCTGGGTCCCAAAGCAGCCAGCTGTTCACTCTGTTGCAATGGTCCCTCTATCCAGGGGCAAGGAAATGGTCACCAAATTGCAGCCCTTGGGAGGGATTGGGAGGCAGGTAGGGGAAAGTCTGGAGACATAATGGCCCATGCTAGCCAAGTCAGCCTCCCTCCTTCAGTGTACTTCCTAGCCTGTTATAGGCACAGGTCTTTCCTCTAAGCCTCAAGGATGGGGACTGCTGGGTCTCCCAAGTCCACTCTCCTCACTGGTTCACACTCCTTAGGGTCATCTATTCTCTTAGAGGGAGAGAAGAAAGAGCAGTCACTGAAAACAAGGCAGAGAGACTCAAGGGAGAGTTATCTCTTGGTCTGCAGGCAATGGTTGGTGGAGCCAGAGCCATCATCAGTCATAAAGGGGCCTCTGCCTTTCATTCCTTTTTTTTTAAAAGGATTTTTTCTGAGCACTGCACCAAGGGGCCGCAGAGCCTAGTCTAGGATGTGAATGTCTCAGCAAGGACTTTCCAGTTAAAATGACAGACATCTGGCCCAGAAAAGGGAGTTGCAGACTTTGGCTTGAGACATGAGGGAGGGATTGTCAAAGGACTGAGAATCAGGGAAGAGCAGGAGCTAAGAAGGCAAAGGCCATTTTTGTTAGTCAGGGCTGGGAATATGAACTTCATAACAGACAGAGTGCTAATTAATTTTTTATATATGATTTTTTATTTTATTCTCAAAATTGTCCTGTGGTACAGGTGTTATTGTCATTGACATCACCATTTTGGTAAAACCAAAGCCCAAGAGACTGAGTAAGTTGAAAAAGGTCATAAAGTCAGTAAGTGGCAGCCTTGGCATTCTAACTAGGTCTGGATGACCATGAGCTACATGGCTACTGGGGGACCCCACAGATGTGCCAATCCTGTGTCTCCTCCAGCAACTATTTCCTGAGTTAACCTGCCATCCTTAATTTTTGGGCATCTGAACAGTTCCTTTCCAGACCAGAGGTAGCTGTTGCTCATTGTCAACAAGGAAGGACATCCCAGTAACTAGAGAGCACAGAAGCTAAAGAGCACAAACAGCCAGCTGCTTTGGGAGCCAGAAAGCAGAAGTGTCGAGACTCTTCAGGTCTGGGGGTCACAGGGCTTCTACTGAGGATGGTCCTCTTACCTCAGAATTTTTAGGGAGAGCAGGCTGCTGAGTGGCCCAAAACCTGGGGAGGTTTTTCTGATTTTTTCCTTTCTCCTCTGGGGACTTGAAAGCAATCAGATACTGTCAAATGGAGTTCCTATAGTGGAGAGTTAGAAGGAAAACTGTTTAGCATTTAAAAATGTCAACTCTCTACTACCATGCAAAGCCCATTTACATGAGGTTTCTCATTAAATCTGTGTGACTACCTCACACAGAAGGTATTATTATTATTATCATTTCCACAGAAGAAAAATGAGGACTCAGAGAAACTATTTTTAAATTAATGAATGTGCATCTGTGTGTTTATTTACACTTACCCCAACCTGTGCAAGAAAAATTGTAAGGAGTCCAGTGCAGACAGAAGGGGAATAATCCGGAAAATAGCCCTAAATTGTTGCCTATGCTCTGCTTTTCTCTTTCTCCCATGGTAGTAGCACCCTAACCACAAGTGTCCTTTAACCTAGGACAACCCCACCCACAAGTTCAACTAGAATTCCACATGCAGAGGTCCAATTTACCCACGAATTTTCAGAACCAAAAGAGAAGCAGGGGTCATGGTGTCTTACCTGGTTGAGAGCCAGGTCAGCAGCTTTGCAAATCAGTGATATTCATCCAGCCTTACCTCTCATGGCCCTCAGGGAGAGCAGGACCCCAGGCCATCACTGCCACCTCCAAACTGCATGACTCTGCTCAAATCATTTAACCTCCCTGGGCTTTTATTTTCTCATCCATCCAAATCATGGAAATATTAACAGTGGGTGCTCCTCCTCACAGGGCTGTTAAGGGGAACTAGAGGGGAGAGGAATGTAAATGTACCTGTAAACCATGCTATAGCAACAAGAACGTTTCTTTTCATTCCTACCCAAATTATGGCACTAAATAGTATGAACCAATACAATACATGCTCAGGCTGATTGCAGAACTTATTTCACTGTATTCAATAAACAAATGTTGAGTACCTGGCTCTGTGATAGAAGACAGACACTGAAAACATTTAGGGCCACAGTGTGTTAGTTTCTGGGTGGGGGAATAAAAGACATGCTGGGTTTCAAGAGGAGGCTGACAGAGTGGACCTGGGATAGGCAGGAAGGGAGCTGCCTGATGATTGGGGGAACCTGGGACCAAGTCTTCAAGAATAAGCAGGATTTGGCCAAATGAGAGAACAGGCATTCCAAGCTGAAGGAGTAGTGTGGCAAGGGCACAGAGGCCTGAGCAGGAAGGGATGTGGAGGGAAGCAGGTAGGGTCTAATGGAGAAGTGAGCCTCACAGGACCACATGTCCCAGCAAGCCTGGCGCCCATGCTCCATCAGGAGGCACCAGGATTTAGTCATCAATGGCCACCACTACCACTTCCCTGAAAGGCTTTTTGCAGGCAGGAGCATGAAAACAGCCCCAACTATCAAGCCCAAACAATTCCCAGCATTTCCCCTGCCATTTCTTATTCTGATTTGCTAGCAATTTCCTGAAGGCAAACCAATCCACCAAGCACATAATATGAGTTCCAACTGTTTAAGTGAGCTGAAATCTATTGGTTCCATATTCTTCTCCAGGAAGGGAGAATTGGCTGAAATGAGTACTAGTTCCCCATATTTACATGGTTATTTTCTTCTCACTTGAAACACGAGTGGACAAGGATTCATCTGTTATGAAGGCAGAAAAAAATAAAACTGATTCCTGCTACAATAGCTAAGGAGGAAGGATAAGGAAGCAGCAGAGCAGTATTTTCTGGCTTTGTCAGAACAATTAAAGACTTTGGTTTTTTTTTTTTTTTTAATTTGAGAGGAGAATTTAAACTTTGAAGGGAACTTGGAGGTGATCTTGTCCAACATGCCACCCAGGGTGAGATTCCCTGATCAACACAGACTGGCCAATGAGTAGGCACAAAGTTTTTGCTTGAATAACTTGTGTTTTTAAATCTAAGAGTTGGATAGACCTTACTTTGGGTGGAAACTCACTTAATTACACATCAAGACAGAAAGAGAGGGGGATTCTTGGAAACAAATTTGGCTCCTCTACTTGCACAGATTGAGTTACTCTGACTTTAGGCAAGACATTCAAACCCTCTGAGTCCCTTCCTCTGTATAGAGTGAGTTACAAAACCTTCCTTGCTGGGTTGTTGTGAGGATTAAGTGCAACTGGATATCTAAAGTGTCCAGCAGTGTTGCCTGGCATGCAATCGACACTCAGTAAATGGTGATTATTATTATTTCATTAGTCCAAACTCCACCTAAGGCAGAAGCCCTTCTTTAAACAACTCTGGTGAACTAGAGAGTTACCAGGACTCTTCTTAAATAAATATCTGTTGACTTATTTGGTAATCAATTGACTCTACACACTCCAAAGACATGTATGTATGCATAGACACACACACATACACACACACACACACACACACACACACACACGCTCCAGGATGACTTCTCCTAGTCCTCCTGGTGAGAAGATGCTTTCTCAACAAGATCACACCCTTCTCTTCTGGGTGATACTTAATGATTAACTTCCCAGCATGCAGCAAGACTCAGACCCATTCTTCTCTAGTCCATTGTCTGCTTTCTTAACTCTTTTTTTTTTAACCACACAAACTTCTCTGAAGAACTTCCCAGAAAACTGCACATCCATGGAACAAATTGCCTACAACTTCAGAAGTGTTGCAGACCTTGTGAGAAGCTCTCAGCAGCCAGGCTAAGCTCTGCTACACTGGCACTTCACCAAACAAGGCTCAACATTGCAGGTGCTGCTCCTCCTCTTCAACAAACACCCCTCCCACCCTTTCCTCCCAGCGCTCCTCCTGTAACTTCAGGAGAGGAATGTGGAATTGACCTTGTTCAGGTTACTCAGTCCCCTGGGCTTTGGTTTCACCATTTGCAAAATGGAGAAGTTAATAATAATACCTATGGCATACTGTTAATTTGAGGGCGAAAATAAAATTAGTAGACCACGATGCAAATTTCTTCATCTATGTATCTTTAAGCCTCAATTTTCCTCACTGACACAATAGGGAGAGTAATCATACCTACCTCACAGGGCCACGGGGAGGGTTGCAGGGGACAGTGAATGTGATGCTTAGCACAATGCCTTGGCACAGAGTAAACACACAAGTAAGGTTTGCTATTGTCATTTTTCTCATATTATGTTTTCTTACCCTCCTCCTTCCTCAAACACCGCGGTTTCCCAATTTTCCACTTAAAGGGACGTTCAGGAATGCACACACAGAGTCTCAGACAAGGACCCCAGACAGTTGGGAGAGTTGTGCTGGAGGTATAAGGCAGGGGGCACACTGCTCAAGTCAGACTTGGAACAGCAGCTGAAACAGGCCGCACTCAGCCCTGGAGGAGCTCTGGTTGGCATGTATAAGGTCTTTGATTGCAAAAAGTAAGGAACATTTGAACTACTGATTTGAAAATTAGTGGTTCAATAGATTAAAAACTTAATGAGCAAAGAATCTTGGGAAGGGAAATCATAAAGGGGTTCATTGGGGTAAAAATTTGAGAATCCTATTGCCCTTCTTCTTTTTGTCATTCTTACTTCTTCTTTCAAGAACACATTGAGTGGTTACCTGTGTAGGCTTGTGCTAGGCACTGGGAACAGATGAATAAACCATGGGTTCTGTTCTCCAGGAGCTTACAGTCTAATGGGGTACAGAATTATCAAAAGAACACAGTGCCCCAGGTATACCAGCAGGGAAAATATAGGCCAGAGCCTCGGACTGTGTGGGACATCGAGGGAAAGGGATACAGAAGGTGACACTCAAATTGATAACCTTTTAACCATTTTTATTAGACATTTTTGCTGGTTATAAAAACAATATATATTCATTACAGAAGATTTGGAAAGCACAACAGTGTCAGAAAAAGATAACAAACATTATCTCATCAGTAGAGATGACCACTGATACATTTCTCTATCAATCTTTCAACCCATATATTTAACATAAATGGGCTCATGATGTCTGTACAATAAGAAAGGCCCCCCTTTCCACTTAACATTGAAACATAAGCACTTCCCATCAAGCTCAGTCCAGAAGGTGACCCTGGATCTTTGCTGTCGGGGACCAAACCCTAGGACCCAGGAGCCAGGGCTGGCCTTGAGGACGAGCGAGGACAAGCTGGGTTGTGCAGAGCAGGTTGGATTGACAGTGCTGTGGATCATCCATCCCACCCAGGGAGGGACCCTGGAGACAGCTGGAGAGCAGGGTGTGGCACTCAGGAGGCAGCTCAGGCCTAGAGGGTCCTCAGCACACAGGTGGTGGTTGACGCCATGGGGATGGATGAGATCCCTCAGGGAGGGTGTGCAGGGTGAGCAGAGAGATGACAAGGGTAAGGTCCCTGCCCTCTAGAAGCTCACAGTCTAGTTGTGTTCATGTGCAAGTCATCTACCCCCAGCTAGATTGTAAGCTCCTTGAGGGCAGTTACCATTTCACACACAGCAGTCCCTCGACAACCATGAGGGTTAGGTTTCTGAAAGCCCCTGGGGCAGGAGAAGTCAGGCTTGAGGAATTTAGGACCTTATTGGGGAAAAAATAGGATTAGGGGAATGAAATCACCAGTGAACTCGTGAAAGCATCATAGTTTACATTGATAGAAAGAAAAATGACAATGACAATGTTCAAAAAAATATCAGCAACGTTTAAATGACCAACATACTCTTAAAATTAACAACATATATTTTACAATTTATTTTCATTTACTGTCCATTCCTTTAGTAGAGTTCTTTCCTTCATAGCTATAACAATAATGCTTGTAAGTTTATTTTTGCATTGCTGGAAAATAAACTTGCTAAGTCATTGTCTTCTGTATGCTTTCTCACCCAAATGTTCAACACATTTTGTGTTTTGTTTTTGTTGCTGTTGTTTTGACAGTGCTGGGGATCAAACCCAGGGTGTCATGTACATTGGGCAAATTTTCTACCACTGAGCTACACCCATGCATTTTGGTTTTTCTGATGCTAAGCTACTGACTGTGTCTCTTGGTTCTACCTGCAAGTGGAGGCACACACTCCCGTCTAGGCAGGCTGCAGTGCTTGTTTCTGAAGTCTGACAGATTCCCACCCACCCTCCTCTTTCCCTCACTTCACTGCAAACGCTTTCTCCTCTGCTCTATATCCAGTTCACCCACTTCCCTCTTCTCAACCTCTGGGCGAATTTCATCAGTTCCCCCATGGGAATGGGCAAAGAATCCTGCCTGACCTTGGGTTCTCAGCGGCTTCTGAAAAAGTATGTGAAGGTGAAGATGTCAGCATTTGAATTTAGTTTCTTTGGTAGCACATTGTTCCCCCACTAGCTCATAGTGGGTGCTCAAAGGATTCTGGTTCTGGTTGAACTTAGCAATTTCCTAACCAAATAAGGATGTGGATTTTTTTTTCTCTTTCTCTCCACTCACTGCTTCAAATGAATATTAAACCCTCACATGGCATAGATATTGAAATATTTGTAGGCACATTTAATTTTCCCATCTGGCAGGTCATGACGACAAGAAGCAACTAATAGATGCCATCTATCTGCATTCACAAAAGCAATTTTGAGTTCCACATGACATGCTGCCAATATACTAGAGATATGGCCCCTCCGTGAAAGAATTCTCCATCTTTTCTAGTTTGTAGACTACTTGGTAAAGGCAAAGACCTTCTAAACAACAGTTACTCTATGCATGTTTATGACACAAAAGATTATCATCTTGCTTAACAGGAGTACTAATTGTTCCATATGATACCAACACGACATCTTTGAAATGATATAATAATCAGTTACATTTACACAGCACTTTACAGTTCACAAAATACTTTCACATACATTTTTTCCCTCCTTTTTCTTCAGAGCAACCCTGTGAAGTGGTCAGAGAAGGTACTGATATCTCCATTTTGCAGATGAAGAAACCAAGGCTTACCCCAAGGAAGAAGTCAATTTGAGCCCCCACCACCAGTGTTCTCTTTCCAGTTGGATCACAAATGAAAAACTAAACTGAATTGCAATGCTGCTCCCCTGCACTTTCCTACTCCCTCAGCCCCAGCTTTCTTCTTCTATCCACTTACCACCCCAAATGGCTACCCAACCTGGCCCATGAAGACATCTGAGTCCATGTTCACATGTTTAGCACCGTAAGTACCAGAAAGGGCATTCAGCACTTCACAGCTCTGAGAAGAAGGCTCTACTACCTCCAGCCAGTGAGGAGATTGTGAGGGGTGAAGGAACTTATTCAGTTCCCAGGGCCTTAAATGAAAGAATCTAATTTGAAGTGAGTCTGTCCATCTTCATAGTCTTCTTTTCCATGGAACCCACTGGCCCATGATTGGTAAGTAGTAGGACTTAAGTTTAAACCCAGGTTGTCTTGTTCTAGATTCTAGAGTAATCTTGGAAACAAACCACTCCACTGACAAGGAAGCAGAGCAAGGGTATGGAGTAGCAAT
The DNA here is from genome assembly GCA_020662805.1 of Glaucomys volans. NCBI lineage: Eukaryota > Metazoa > Chordata > Mammalia > Rodentia > Sciuridae > Glaucomys > Glaucomys volans. The sequence continues at coordinate 248,189 of JAJEJO010004772.1, forward strand.
TCCTTGGGGGCCTCTCACAGCCCTTACCTTGTTTCACCTCTACAAAACACTCCCAGTGATCACTCCTTCAGAGATACAGAAACAGGCTCAGGGACTGTCTGAGTTTGATCAAGGTCACACACCTAAAAGATGGCAGAGTCAGGGTATGAACTTGGGTTCAGTTGCTGGACAGCAAGACTGTCCCAAGTCCCAAGAAGCAGTTGCCAGCTCACCAGCCAGGGCTGCCTCATTGCAGTCTCCCAGCCCTGCACCAACTGGCTCTGGGGAAGCTACCACTTGGAAGGCAATCCCCACACCAGGGGTGCTCAAGTGAACTAGAGCTGTGTTACCTGACATTCTGATCAAGCCCAAATTAAAAGGCCAAATTCCCTTTTGAAAAAGCAAGACGAAACAAAACAAAAACCCTGCATTTTAAATGAATTTACTGAGTCCCTTTAGTTTCAACTGCAGAGAGCCAAAGACTTCCAACCAAGGAAGGGGGAATTGGGTCTATGGCTCATTTCATGGGATCTTTGACCTACAGGCAAAAGGGAAAAGATGATGAGCACCAACCAGGGGAAGGCAAGGTTCAAATCCTACACAAGGGGTCCAGAGAAAATTAGCAGCAAAGTTGAAGAGACAGAAAGTAGACTCATGTTTGCCAGGGCTTGGGGAGACGGGGTGATCACTTTAATGGGACAGTTTCTTTTTGGAGTGATGAAAACATCTTGGATCTAGACAGAGGCGATGGTTGTGCAATATTGTGAATGTGCTAAATATCACTGAATTGCACACTTCTGTTAACAGTGGTTAAAGGTTAATTTGTGTTCTGAGAATTTTATTTTTTTAATTTATTTATTTATTTTTTAAATGAAGGAAAGCCGCAGATGATGAGTCCAGACTCTGGCAGATGACGAAGGCTCTGTAGGTGTATGTTAGGTGAAGCAAATCCTCCTGTTACTCAAACTCAGGAGATGAGCACCGTGAGCACGCAGCAACACAGCGGGCGTGTACGCATGCGCATCTGTTCACGCTAGCAGTCAGCAGGCTCCGGTGTGTTTGTACATGGAGCAGAGGGGAGGGACGTCAAAATTACATTTTTACAGCTTGACTCTTTCTCTTTGGAAGAGCAAATTGATACACCTTCTCAATTCAGCAGTAAAAGTAATTATATGAAAAACAGACAACAATAGCAATTATGCCTGTTATTAAATAATGGCAGGTACTACTTATTGAGAAACTGCTATGAGCCAGGTACTCCAGTAAGTGCTTCGCGTGCATCATCTCATTTAATGCTCATAACCACCCATGGGAAAGGAATTCTTTGATTTTTCAGGTGAACAGGTTGAGGATCGCAAGGTTAAGTACTTATGTAAGGTCACACATTCATAATGGCACAGCCAGGATTTTAATTTGAACCATCTGACTGATGCCTATGATTTGGCAGGGGAAGGAAAACATAGTCATGTTTCCTATTGAAGACAAAGTCTTAAAATATGAAAAAACATTTTCAAAAGACATAATCACTTCAACCAGAAAAGACCACTATGAACATGCTCACACATTTACTTCTGTGTCTTTTATATAATTGAAATAAAGCTGTAGATATAACTGAGTATACCATTTTCTCCATTTTCATTTTACCATAAACATCCTCCCAATCTCTACACTACCCTTACATATGATTTTGAACAGCCTCTATAACATTCTGCCCCAGGGGTGCTGTAACTAACTCTTACTGTTGAGCAGGTGGGTGCATATAAACCATATTTGAGCATATAAACACCACCATGGTGAACATGTTGGTCCATTGGCTTTCTCTGAAACTACAATTATCTCCTTAGGATTTTTGGATTCTAGATGTGAGCTGAACTTTATGTTCTTACCTGGAACCCTGACTGGCTAGACCATCATCTATGAAGGCTTCTACAATATACGGAGGGAGCTAGGACCAGAATCCAGGGTGAGTGTGTGTGGGAGAAGGGAACTCACTTTGGTGGCTCACACCTCAAGCACTGTTGCAGGACTAATGCTTCCAGCTGCCCCCTCTCCTGGTCTGACTACACAGACTTGCAATCTGTGTGTAAATGGCAGGGGGTACTGGGGATGGAAACCAGGACTTGGCATGTGATAGATAAGCCCTCTCCGGCTGAGCTTCTTCCCCAGACCTTTTAATTTTTTCATTTTGAGACAGGATCTTGGTAAGTTGCTGAGGGTTTCACTAAGTTGCCCAGGCTGGCCCTGAACTTGTGACTCTTCTGCCTCAACCTCCTAAGCAGCTGGGATTGGAGGTGTGCATGACAATGCTGAGCTAGACACACAATCTTGACCAAAAAAAAGGTTCCTCTCCTGCCCACACTGACTCCCAGACAGCAGAGCCCAAGGACAGTGGCAGCCTTCTAGCTTCTCACATGAAGCCCCCTCCATCTTCATTTTGGATATAGCCACAGACTTCCTTCACTATTTTAACCTAGCATCTTTTATTTAAATTCAACTATTTGTTTCTTCATCCAATTTATTAAAAAAGAAAAATGTATTTCATCACGGTAATTTAGGAAACTCCCTGTCTTCATGGATAGAGGGGAATAGTTAAAGAATAAATACCAGGAAAATAACACAAGGTCAGTCTTGTCACCTCCTTATCCAGACAGGCCTTTGTTAAACAGGGAGATGAGCAAGCATCACTGAGATATTAAATACTTTTCTGCACCCAAATCAGGCTCTCTCCTCAACTAAATCACAAAGAATGAGGGGGAATTGAAACCAAACTTTGTCACCATGTGATTCTATGTCATTTAACACCTTGCTTAGGTAATACACACAGCCATTTGGTACCTGTCCCAGGTGGAAAACACTGATCTGCCTGACCTTCTCCATTTGCACATGAATAAAAGAGCCCCAGAGTTAAGTGACAGGCTTTTGTCATATCCAAACCTGGTAGCAAAACAGAGCCAAGTTCCAAGTCTCTAGGCTTCTGAGTCCTATTTGATAACTCTTTGAAAACTTCATTTTTAAAAAATGTTGGGCAGTGGAATATATAGGGAGAGAAATACACTTTTACTTTGATCTTTGCTTATAGTATCACAAAGCAGGTTATGATAGAAGAGATTAAAGAAACAAGCATTGCTGTAAAAAAATTAATAAATTCAGTCAAAAAGTAACTATTGATCTACTTCTGTGCCAGAGTTTATGCTATATGCTGGGCCTATAGAAAAATTCAAAAGACATCATCCTGCCCCTGCCCCAAGCCAGCAGTCTTGTGTGGGACAATTTTCAGACTAGAATTGGCAGCTGTCATTGACTGCTCATTTAATTCAAAACAGTGAATAACAAAACAGTGAAAGCACCTACTTTGTCAGCACCTACTGTGTTTCAGATTTCCACTGATGATGTTTTGTGGAACCGGTGAAGCTCTTTTCTCGCTCTGATAACTATATTTAATGCTAAGATTCAAACATAAGAATGGCAGGCCTTAAAAATATCATTCAGTTCAGATATAAGACACTGTTTAATAAAACCGCTGCTGAACTTCTTCACGAAGGATACAATTACAAACGCCTTCACCTGGCTGTTACTTAGTGGTAGAACAATTGCCTGGCATGAGTGAGGCCTTGGATTTGATCCTTAATACTATAAAATAAGCAAGTACTTAAAATGAAAGCATTAACCAGATTAGATACTGTTACCAAGAACTAGCATGAGCAAAGTAATTATATAATTAATTATTAGCAATTAGCTAATATTTATTGGACTTATGATACACTTGGTGCTATGCTAAACAGTTTTGCAGACACTGACTCACTTAATCCTTGCAAGAATTCTATAAAGGATCATTATCATCTGCAAAATACAGACCTGGGAACTGAGGCTTAGAGAAGTTAAGCAATTCTACAAGACTGCACAGCTAGTAAGTCATGAGGCCTCAATACCAATTCAAAGGACTGACTGCAAGTTAAAACATTTTGAAATTTTACAGGCTTATTTATTAAAGGAAAAATATGTTTGTTGAGGTCCCCCCCCCCATTTTAATTATACTCAAAAGATATTGGGGAATTTTAAAATTCCATCAAGTTTTAACCACTGGTTTAGTCATATATTAGTAGTAAATAGGTGGGTGTGACCATTTTCCCCAAACTTTGCTGTGCATCAGAATCACCTGGATGGCGTGTTAAGACAGGGCTTGAGGAGACCCACCTGCAGGGTGTCTCCTGCAGCAGGTCTGGGGAGAAACCTGAAGACTGGCATTTCCAGCAAGTCCCCAAGTGAGGCAGATGCTGCTGGGCTGGAGATTTCACTTTGAGAAACAACAGGTTATGGGCTCCTGGGCTGTTAAGATGGACAGACTTGGGTCAGAATTGTGTCCATGTGCTTTCTGTGTGACCTGAGGCACATCACAGAGGCTGGGCTTCTCATCTTTTAAAGAGAGTTATGCTTTTTGATAACATCATTGAAAAGATTAAAGGAGACTATGTATGAAATCTGTCAAATATCTGGCACATAGTAGGTATTTAATATATCAGCTTTAATATTGATGAACAATCTCTGAGAGAATGCACACTGATTTTCCACTAAATGTCCCACTGTAAATAGAAAGCAATGCATTTGCACTTTCAGGGAGAGCGATGTTTCATCTCAAATAAATCATGCTTGCCTTTTCTATGCATAAACATCTTAGAAATGGTAGCTGGCAAGAAAGGAAGGCATGCACAATGGGGAAACCCGTCAGAACCCAGCGCCAGTGGGTGAAGAAGGGCTGCTCTTCCCAGTGCTCAGTGCAGTCACGAATGTCACATCATGCAGAAGCACTTAAGGAGGTGCTTGATGGGGTCTGGGCTTATTTCAAGCTCACTACAAAATAATCATTATTAAAAATAATAATAATAATAAATTATATATATGTATATATGTGTGTGTGTGTGTATATATATATAAATATATATATATATATATATGTAATTGCCTGGACTTTTAAAAGTTCTTTGCTGTTGAATTCAATAAATGGGAAGAATTAAGTAGCCCCTTTGGTCTTCCTTTGCCTGATTTATAAAGTTGTGTGTGTGTGTGTGTGTGTGTGTGTGTATGTGTGTATGTGTGTGTTGTTATTGTTGGTGGTGGTGGTTTTAAAATAAGCCAGAAAGACAAATTTTTCATGAGCTTCTCTTCCAGAAAAAGCAGAATGTATCAAAGGGCTGGAAACGGGCATTGGACTAAATACAGCTGTGTGGCAGAGTGGTGGGAACACTTGGGCACATCTTAGAGCTATTTGAGAGTGTTTGAAGCATTTAAAGGTAGATTCTGGTGTGACAGAGCAGGTCTTAAATCATCTGAAGAGGGACATATTTTTCTAGGGCTATTTGTAAGTTCTGTGACTAAAGATGAGTGAGGCATATCTGTGTGACCCAGTGGGCAGATCAGGAGGGCATGAGGATGGAGAGATCCACCTTGGCTAGGGATGTGCACCTGCTGGGCAATGGCTGGTGAGCTTTCTGCAGGCACCCTTAGAGGGATAAAGGATGGGTCCCCAGCAACCATCCTGGCTGTTCCACAGCTGCCTCTTCTTGGTCAGGACTCAATTCTAATGTCACCCCAACCATCCCATCTCAAGAGGACATAAGGACCGGTGTGGCTTTCCCGGAGGCTCTCCACATCAGGCAGGCATCCTCCCTCGAGGCAGGCACTGGGGACTCTGACAGTAAAAACCCACATGTGGAGCAAGGTGCAAGAACCTTGGAATTAATGCCCCTAGAAGCACTACATGGCAATGAGGAGCACAGGCTGGTGGGTAAATGCCTCAGTCTTCTCACCCCTGATAGAGCAGCTGTCCAGCAAGTGCCTCAGAGTTTCTCAGAGGACACAGGACTGAGTCCTAGCTGCCCAGAGGGTAGTCTCAGCTTGAATCCACCCTCTATGAGCTTTCCTCCCCTCCTCGTCTCTTCCCTACTCCCTCTACCAGTTTCCTGGAATCAACCTCACACATAAATGATTTACACCCAAGTTCTTCTCTGGGGGCTGCCTCGGGAGGGCCCAAACCCAGACAATATCCATGACCCCGCCAGCCTCCCAGTCCTCTCCAGCACATCACTTTTCTGACCATGCCTGACCACTCTTACTTCCCACAGGGGCAGAGCCGAGATCTGCTCCATCCCCACCACACAGAATCCTGCCTATCTGCTGCTCACTAAACATGAATGGCTAAAAAGCTTCCTCCTAGAACTGTTTATATAAACAGGGATTACACTGTCACCTCCTGATGCCAACTCCCTGTCTCCCAAGATGTCCTCCTGTCTTGTCACTGTGAATAGGCAGAGAGGTTTATTGGAAAATGTTTTAAAATTCAGAGAGCTGTGTGACTTTGGGCAAACTATTTGCCTTTTCTGAGCCTCAATGAGGACATCTCAAAACAAGGAAGGAATAATATTGCCTATCGACTGGGCTTAAAGCAAGGGCTAGGGGCTTAGAGATGTGAAGTGCCTAGATATGGCAGGCAAGTAATAAGTGTGAGTTCCTTTCTGTACCTTTCTTTTGCCTTCTCTCTAACCCTCCATAGTTAGGTTCCACAATCCTATAGGGAAGAAAATTCTTTGAGCACCCCTTTCCATGTGGGGACAGCCTCGAGTCCCTGGTTAGTCATCACTGTGTGTCTCTACACACACAGGAATGGATAGAGCTGCTGCATTTCAAGGTCACAGGCATGATCTGCACCGTCTTCTGCTTCCTGATTCCATGCAGTAAAACCCACAGATCCAGCTACTTGACCATTTTGGAGACAGGGAAAGTGAGGCCCCACAAGGGTAGGCTCAAGTGCTAGGAGGACACAGCTTGCCTGGCTCCTGAGTCCTTTCCTGGCCACAAGGTCTTCATTAGGCTGCTAGTGAAGTCCAGGGACTGCAGTGACTACGACTTGAGTAATACCCTTAGGGCCTGTTGAGGTTTGTGGCAATACATATCTCGGCTAAATGACCCTCCTCTGATTTTCTTAGATGTCAATTAATGCAATGCCCAGGTACTATCGTGAATAAAACCACCAAGTAGATACTATTAGCCCATTTTATAGTTGGGGAAACTGAAACTCAGAGAGGAAAAGCAATCTGTTGTCCATCACAGATCAAACAGGCAGTGGTACCAAGAATCAAATCCAGGCGTGCTGACTCTAGAGCCTGAGCTGTCCTTGCCCACCCAGTCCCTCTGGGGTGTGAGGCTCGGCCTCTCTCTCTCCCCTGCTGCCAAGCACTGTCCTCCTGTGATCCCCTGCAGCAGCCCTTCTCCCTCCCAGTTCTGAGAATTAGACTGCAAGCTCTGCAAGGTGTTTTGTTTTCCATCTCGTGTGCAGGCATGATTATGAGCTCAGGAAAAAATTTGTTCAATGGCAATGATCAAAACCTCTGCAGGAGTCGGTTAGATGTTCAAGCTCCCTTCCAACTCTGGAAGGCCGCACTGCTGATGGTCCTACTTCAGCTCTGTCAACGTGTGAAGACAAGCTATGGGCACCAATTCAAACCACTAGACAACAGTATTAAACACCAACAAATGCTCCTCTTCAAGAGAGAATTGCATTCCCGTGGGAGCTGATGCCCCTGGCTCTGGCTTTACAGAGAAGCCTAGCAGAACCCTGATGCTTTTTCGCTCAGCCACCAGACAACAGGGCTCCCCTGGCTCAACCTTTGTACTGGTCTGAAACCCAGGTGACCAGATCAGGTTATGTGGAGGGGCAGGTGGTTTGGGTGTAGCCACTGTGACATTTCAGGAGCCCTCCTGAACACCCTAAGAGGACACAGATTTCCCAGCTCTATCAATGCCTTAGTCTCTCATTAAAGTCCCAGGACACCCTCAAAAAGCAGCCACAGTCACTGAAGTCCTGCCAGGTGAGGTGGCCAACAGGGTATGACATCAAGTCCCAAGAATGGCAAAGATACATGGCTCCCTCAGGACAACAGCACTGGGAACAGGTCCTCTCCTCTCTGGGAGCCCAGGACAGCATTAGCAGCAGCCCTGGTAAGAAGCTCTGCACCCACCAACAGTTTCTCTGCAACAGTTTCTCTGACCCTGGGACATCAAGTGAGGTGGCTGAGAGTGGACTCTGGAGCTGGCCATGGCTTCAGGGTTCCAGCTCAGCTCCTCAGAATCCATGGCTTTTGCATCAGGAAGCTGCATGGAATCAAGTCCTGACTCCACTACATTCTACCCAGTGAACTTGGAACATTCACTGAACCTCTCTATGCCTTGGTTTCCTTGAACATGGGGTAGGAAAAGTTAATAGTCCTTACCCACTAGACTTATAAGAAAATTAAATGCACTATTTACAAAGCCATTAAAACAGTGCTATGGCATAATAAGCACTCTATAACTATCCATCGAATAAATATTCACCACATCTTCCAATAATCTCCTAGTACTAACCTCTTAGAAAACATACTAATTATCACATCTTCATGCACGCACCCATGCATTCATTTATCCATCCCCTCCTGCGGGCTCCCATAGCGTTCTCCCCATCACGGCACTTACAACTCTGGGCCAGTGTGTCTATTCCAAGAGCATCTTCACTGCACCACAGCCAGGCACTGCACCAGCACGAGGGCTGCAACTAGCACCACTGAAGGGAAGGCAGACGCAGGTGACGGTTGCCTCACGGCCAGGACAGAGGGCTAGAGGCACCAGTGGTGGGAACCTCAGCCAAGTACTAGTTACAACATGTCTTAATGATGTTGTGATAAGTAAGGGCCATCTAGTCAGGCTACAGCAAATTTAAGAAAAAAATCCCTATGTGTCTACAATGGCATGTTCATTCTCAAAGGACTGGAACTGAAAAATGGAAATGAGAAACCAAAAACAAAAAAAGAAATCAGAGTGAAAACACACATTCCAGGACTCCTATGGTCCAAATCTGATCTTTTTTCAGAAAAGGTCCCTTGTTCCCAAAATGTCCACGGGCTCACACTCCACACTGCTTATGACTCCTGTCAACTCCCGGTTGACTCTTGCATAACTGGCCACGGCTTCAGGGCTCCGGTTCAGCTCCTCCACAGCCTTTGCATAAGAAGCCGCGTGGCTTTGCCTGGCGCTGCAGCACTGAGACTCTCCATCCTGGCACAGTGATTCCGGCTCCTCCTACTGATTGGTCAGCAGACATCAGAGGGAAGGCACATATATTCCCATGAGACCTTCTTGGTCAGCCCCTCACAGCTGCCTCAGCTGGAGAGGACTGTTTCACTCTAATTTAGAAATGATTCCAGCTCATGAAAACTGCTTATTAGGAATGTTGGTTCAACATACCAACCAAATGTAATGCATAAATTGTGTTTAGATCCTAGTTTAGGGGGAAAAAAGCCATGATTTCATTTTTTGATAATTGGGCCAATCTGAATATGGACTAGAAACTAGATGGTAATCATATATTATTATTAGCTTTCTCAGGTATGAATTTCAAATTGTGATAAATAAGAATGTCTCTGCTTTTCCAGGAGACATGCTAAAGTATGTACCAAAAAAAAAAAAGCCAATTATGACCACAAAAAAATGGAGAAAAATATATGTAAGCATGCATGCAACACACAGAGAGAGCATGTGTGGCAAATGTTTAAAAAAAAAAAGCTCAATTATTTGTGGTCTGCATGGAGCATAAATGAAACACAAGACATATTTATCTTAAAACTCAACTTGACTTTGCCCTTAAAGGAGAAAAAAATCCCTCTGCTCACAACATGCATACATGCACATACTGGAAGGCCCTTTCTCTAAGCTCAGACCCCTAAGAAAAATCTCAGAATAGCTGTCCTGGAGCAGTGAAGAGCTTGGGATGATGCTGCACAGGAGGACTTGGGTTCAACCCTTGCGACACAGTAGCTGCTGATCTTGAGGAGCCACTGAACCAATTCAAATCTTACTCTCACCGTCACCAGGGCCTGTAATCGTCCTGCCTTCCCATCTCACAGGGTTAGACCAAGGACCAGGAGAAAAAATGACCATCAAGATGCCAGCTAAACATTCCATCTTACTGCCTATGTTTACAAGCAAAAAATGCTGACTCAATGGTACCCCCACCCTCTCACTAAAGCTGCCGGTGTTAATCTTCTGAAATTGGGCTTCCAAAAAATGTACCTTTCTGATCTGCTTGTCACTAAAAACAGATAGAACTTTTTAACCCTACACACAAGGCCAAAGCAATAAAAATCCAATTTGTTTTCAATTGTTTTTAAGCAGGCATTTCTAAAACTATCTTATGTAAATGGATTTTGAAACACATGACAGAGGCAGAGAGGCTGAGCAGAGAGGTGAGACCCAACCAAGCAGCCCTGCCTGCATCACAGGCAAAGAAAGCCCCAAGCCTTGGCCAGAGTCCTCCCAAGCTCCCTGAACCACAAATGGAGACAGAAAATCTCATTCATTCAGAATCCCTGAGTTCTGATCATCTGGATGTTGCCTCTGCTGACCTTGCCACTAGTGTATCTATGAGAAGCATCTAATTTAGAGGGCAGGGTCACACGCATAGGAAAAAGCATTAACTGGGGGGTCAGTGCACCTGCTTCCCACCAGATCCCACCATTTTATAACCTTGGACAAGGAACCTTCCTTCACCAACCTCAATTTTCATCTCTATAAAATGACAGTGGTGGATTAGGGCTGTTCCTGTCTCATCTGATTCTAAAATTCTGTGATTAGTCACTTCCTTTGGGAAGTCCTCCTAATCCCAAAAGAATTTTTTGCTGGATAGAGCTGGTATCTGTGAAATCAGAGCATGCCCATAAAGCAAGGAGAGCAGGCTGCTCCAGAGCAGTTTGGAAGTTCTGTCTGCACCTCAAGGCAATACGGAGCATTGTACTTGGCTCAGGTAGAGTCAAAGGAATTTTCATCTGTTTGCAGGTGGTCTAGGGTACCCAAACCTAAAAGTAATAAATAATACTATCCTAATAGACAGCCATGGGAGGCGACTACCATCTGCTGGGCTCCGTGCTAAGAGCTTTATGTACATGAACTCCTTCAAAGCCTCAGCAATGGGATGTTGTAGATGTGTCACCACTACTTGCACATGGAGAAACCTCAGCTCCAGGAACTTAAGTAGCTCTCCTAAGATGCCAGTGAGTGGCCCACCTGGGGGTCCTTGTTCACTGTGGCAGAATCTGGGGCTAATCCATCATCTCATAAGCAAACCTCCATTTATGAGTGAGCTATTTGTCCTTCCTCATAGTGAGTATAAACATTAAAAAGAAACTTTATTAAGCTATACTTGATATGAAATAAAATGCTCATTTCTAAATTGTACAACTTGAGTTTGTGCATGTGTGTGTGTGTGGTGCTGAGGCTTGAACCTAGGGACACTTAACCACTAAGCCACATCCCCAGCCCTTTTTTATATCTCATTTAGAAACAAGGTCTCACTAAATTGCTTAGGGCCTCACTAAATTGCTGAGGCTGGCTTTGAACGTGCAATCCTCCTGCCTCAGCCTCCCAGATTGCTGGGATTACAAGCTTGTACCACTGTGCCTGCCTACTTGAGTTCTGATATCAGTCTACAACTATGAAATCATTACTACAATCAAAAGAGCAAATACATACATCAATCGCCAAAGTTTCCTCATCTGTCTTTATGATCTCTCCTTCCTCTCCAGACAAGCACTGATTAGCTATCATAAAGGATTCCTTTGCATTTAATAGAAGTTTAATTTGTTTTCTTTTTCTTTTTTCTTTCAGTACTGAGGATTGAACCCAGGGGTGCTTTACCACTGAGCTACATCCCCAGCCCTTTTTATTCTTACTTTGAGACAGGGTCTTGCTGAGCTGCTTAGGGTCTCACTAATTTGTTGAGGTTGGCCTCAAACTTGTGATCCTCCTGCTTCAGCCTCCCAAGTCACTGGGATTAAATATCTAGCACCACACCCTGCTAGGTATTTAAATAAATGAAATCATACAATACGTATTCTTTTTATCTGGCTTTTCCACTCATTGTAAGTATTTCGAGATTCATCCACACTGTTGGATGAATAAGAAAAGTAATAGTCCTTACCCATTAGGTTTAGAATTCAAACCATTTTACTGTTGAGTAATATTCCACTGTGTGATCATACCATAATTTGTTTACCTATTTATCTGTTAAAGGGCTTTTTATATCACTTACTATTTATGACTATTGCAAATAAAGTTGTTATGAACATTGCTGTACAGGTCTTTGTCTATAAATATTCTTTCATTTTTCTTTGGTAAATACATAGGAGTTGAGCATCTGGGTCACAAGCTAGGATTATATTTGTTATTAAGAAGCTACCAAATTGTTCTTAAGAGTGCTAGTATCATATCACATTCAGATTGCTCAAAATCTTCACCAGTACTTGGTATAATCAGTCTTTTTAATTTCAGACTTTTGAGTGGGTTTGAAGTGATATCTCAATGTGGCTTTAATTTTCATTTCTCCTAATGACTCTAATGACTAATGATGAGAAGCATTCTTTCAATTGCTTATTTAAAACAACAACAACAAAAAAACTCTGTCCTTACCTATGACATGAAAATTTGGTAAAAATAATATTTTTAATTACCATTTATTAAACTGTTATCCTACAACATAATAGATAAAATACTAAGAATTTTATGTTTAACACATCAGCTCATCCTCATAAAAACTGAATGAGGATGGTGTTAAAATCCAGTTTACAACTGGGGAAACTGAGGCTGGGCGAGACCAGGTAATTTGCCTGAGATCCTACCGTGGCAGCCCAGGGTTCCTTTCCAGGCCTCTGCTCTAAACCCTGCAGGCTATGCGGCTACCAACACTGCTTTTGTGCAGAGCTTGCATCTCTATCTCAGGCACAGTCAGGACATTGGTATAAAACCAGACAAGACAGAAAAAGACACTGCAGATAAATGTAACGCTGACATTTTCTTGCTGCTCACCAGTCATTCCCTGTTTGCTAGAAACACGGGACATTTTAGCCAAGATACACTGTGGCTGAGGTCCTGATCAATATATCAATACTGTATAACATTAAAGGCAAAATGGATATCTGAAAAGTAGTTAACTGAGGTCCTCGAATCTAAGGACTGACATTAGAAGGCCAGTGTTTAGCACATCCATGCTAGGCTGAAATCACTTTAAAGAACTTTAGTTTTTGCTCTTTAAAGGCAGGTGCATTTCAAGCTGTTGACTCTTACATAAGCATTGGAAACACATCTAGAGTCTGTGTTAGTCTAGAGACTGAGTTCTAGCACCAGGGCCACGGCCACACACTGCAAAGGAAACCTGAGCAGCTTTGAGCCAGCCAGCCAGCCTCTCTGGACTTCAGTTTCTAGTTCTGGGCCAGGGTAGCTCAGGTGGGGCTGTTCCCTCTTGGCCCTAGGTTTGTGGTTTGAGCTTGAAGATTTGCAGAAAACTCCCACCACAAAAGTGGTAGTAAACCCTGCCACAGAACAGGGAGAGTGATATCTAAAGAGAAGAAATGTCCACTTTGCATTTTGACTCCGAACCTTTATTTTGAACCAAGAGGTTTGTGTTCCATGACCACAGAATTACACCGCCCTTTGGAGAACAGGATGCATGTCTCCTGTAATCCTGGGTGATGCTCTTCACTTTCCTGATGATGCTTAGAAATTGATGTCATCTATGCATAGTTTCCTTGCTCCATCAGAATAAATTCCCAGCTCCCTCCTGGCCTTCCTTCTTCCTGGGGACATCTCATCTTACCCATGTCTCCCACAGACATGCTTTCCCAGAGTTTCCACATCTTCTCCCCTGCTCTGCCCTCTGCCTGGGGATTCCTTCTACATTGCCTCACTTGGAGATCTCCTAAATCCTCAGGGCCCTTTAGAGGCATCTCTCCTCTCCAAAGTCCTCCCTCTTTAGCCGCTGGTAGATCTGCACTGGTCCTGGCTGGGGTGCCCAGTTCTGGGAATTCTCGTTTCCCAGTGTACATCTCAAATGGTATGTGTATCAGAAATGGATTTATCCGTTTCCTTTCACTACACCAACATGGCCCAATAGAAAGAGAATTTAAATATGATAAGTAAATATGTATGCACAAAAAATAATATTAATAAAAATAATAGAAATATACTAAAATATAAATAAAATTTTAAATTTTATTCTAGCCACATTTCAGGAGCTCAATAGCCTCATGTAACTAATGGCTACAGTACTATCAGGCTGAGATACAGGGTATGCCTATCATTGCATGGGTCTAGAATATCTCTTTGGAAAAGCCTTCTCAGTGGTAGAAAATTTACTTCTTTAGGGGGTAATGGATTTCTCCTAAATAAGAAAGACATGGACTATGGCATGAGGAACATGGAGAACATTAGGAATACTGATGTTACTGGTTGCAAGATGACACTCCTATGGAGTCACAGTCAACCATGTGGCTTTTAAGCAGGTTCTGAATGAACCCCTCCAAACTAGTCTTCCTTGTACAGCTCTGCCACCCAACACCACATCCTCTGCTGAGTTCACCTGGAACTTGGCTTTCCATTTTCCTATGTATTGACACACGCTGCTCCCTGCAACTGAAAAGTTTTCCCGTCACCCTAACTCTAATCACCCTTCCATAGAGTTCAAGTTTAATCGTTTCTGTGAGACCATTACTGACTAAGCAGAGGTGGCTCTTATAGGTCCTTGTACTTTTATACCCCTTTCCCATCAATCACTCCTTCACATGACTGTGATCCAGCAGCCTGAGATCTTGAAGGCAGGGGTTGTCTTTTCCTCTGACTTTGCTCACCAAAGTACCTGGGAAATTAAACTGTCTTGATGAATACAGTTGAAAGGCTATGTAAATGAATGACTAAGCTCCCAAATTCAACCTGTGTTTAGCAATGGTGGTCAAAGAGAGAAAAAGAAATCTATCTTGTTTTTAATTTGAAAGCACTCCTGCAAACTGGCAATGTGGGGTTAAGAAATAGGGCACCTCCCCTCCCTCTATGGGCTGAGTCAGTGGCCTTTGTCTGCTCTGTGACTCATCCCACTGCCTATAATCCACCTGAGCATCTGGGAACTAGAAAGCTGAATTGCTCCCGCCCACAGGTATGAGGTCTGCTCCTTGCTCATGTTCAGATTAGCAGCCACTGCAACCCAGCCAGGGATGGGTGTGTTCCCTCCTGGCTCCTCTGAAGGCAACCAGGACAATTTCTAGCTTTTTCTTATGAGTCAGGGACAAGTAGTGGGTGAGATGGTAAAATTAGATCAGCCGCCAAGAAATTCACATTGCAGACTTGACACTGTGATACAGACCACGTAGTGGGTTCAAATCTCAGGACATGGCAATTCTCAGCCATGGGGCATGTTGCTCAACGCTTCCCAGGCTCACTTCCTCAGCTGTCAATGAGAATAACACCCACCTCCTGGGTGTACTGTGAGGAGGTAAAGAGATCAGCAGGGTCCACCAGACTGTAAAGTTCTCTCCACACCTTGGCCTGGCGTCCCACCAACTGGCTTTGAGGGATGGGGCAAGACCCTTCCCTTTTCTGTGCCCTCAGTTTCCCCAACTACATTGTAAAACAAATTCTCCCTCCAGATCCAACATACAGGAGTTTTGAATGTGAGACTTCATATGCTTTGTGTTTATGTATGGAGGAAAGAGCAGAAGGGGGAGAGAATGGGAGAGAAACAATTCTTTAAAGTTCTCTTAATGGAATAAGACAGACTTAAATATTTTGATTCTAATCCACTGTGTTCGCTTTGTTCCATGTATATGTTAAAAGCTTATCTTTGTCTTTTTGCTCTTTCAACAAT
The DNA here is from genome assembly GCA_020662805.1 of Glaucomys volans. Classification (NCBI taxonomy): domain Eukaryota; kingdom Metazoa; phylum Chordata; class Mammalia; order Rodentia; family Sciuridae; genus Glaucomys; species Glaucomys volans. Next base: position 263,880 of record JAJEJO010004772.1, read on the forward strand.
GCAAATCCTTCTGAATACATACTCAAGGGTTTTTTTTTTTTTTTTCCTTTCCTGGTAATATAAGAAGAAGAAAATGTTAAAGCCTTGTTCTTTATATTTCAATTCTTTGATGGTTCAACCTATAAAATAGGTTGGTAATGGTTACAACAAAAAGCGATTCTGTTTATCTGAGAGACTAAGATGTCAGAAAGAGAGGCAGGTAATGGCATTCCAAGAGGACCAGTCATCAAGTTCCTGCAGGACTCTCAAAGCTCCTGCTTCCGCCACAGCACTAGGATCTAAACAACGACCGTAACCTGTACACTCAGGAATCCACAGGGTTATTTCCCAGAGTTTTTGAAGGAGCCCTGCTCTTGTGAAATGTTGGGCAATTTTGACTTTCCACTCTCAGGTGGGAAGTTTGGGAACTCTTCCATGCTATTTATCTCTACTGGAGATTCATACCAGCAGAGGAAAGGCTCTGAGGCTTCCTGCAGTGCAAGAACACCTTTAACTCATCTAATTTGGCATTTCTCAAAACTTATTTGGACACAAACAGTTTTTCAGGAGGTTCTTCTCCCCCATGGGGGAATGAAAGCTACCTTCCACACACCCACACATACCCATGCAATGGAAAAAGACGCTTGAAACCTAGTCCTTGGAGTCAGGATGGGGTGAAGTAAGAACATGTACTCCTGTCAGATAAACCCAAAGCCAATTCCACCAGCAGTGCAGCCTTAGAGATGTTACTTAACCTTCGGGGGCCTGAGCACCACCATCCATGAGCACTAAGCTTCTATGGTGCATCAGATGAGCTGAGGCATCCACAAAGGCATGTGGCACATGGCAAGGATTTTTAAAACATGACTCTCTCTTCCATCTTCTTTGCAGAATCATAAGTGGAGATGTTTGACAACACTGGTCAATTTTTTTAATACTCATAAAACTTTAAATCAAATTATTTCACAGAAGAAAATATCTTGGAATGTCATTCCACTACCTAGTCTGCACATTTTCATAAATACAATCATCCAGAAAAAAACGTAGGGCCCTCCTTAATACACACATGTGTATGAAGAACCCTGTATTTCATATAGCTATCTAAAATTTAATATCAAGGAATTTGCCCATGTCAATATTACTTCATTTAACGGAATTTGAGATCACTTGATATAGTCCTAAAGCTCATTCCTATCAAACTACAGCTGTTATTAACATTACTAACAATGGCTTTATCCCATGGAATTTTATTGAAAACCATAACGATGGGCACTTTCGAAGTAAGTGTCCCTAGCTAATTTTCAGAGGCCCGTCTCTCATTGAGAGTTCATATAATAATTCTAACTGGGTTTCCACATATGGTAGAAAGAGAAGTCATCTGGGGGTCACTGATAATTAGATAAGAGCTAAAGGAACAGAATAAGGAAATATGTAATCTTCTCTGGCTCTGAAATAAAAACAGATATCAGGCAGACAGTGGAGGGGAGACCATCTCAATCTACAGCAGGATTCCTTTCAAACCTGGATGTCTATTTCAAAATGCCCATTAAAAGTCAACGATGGACTTTAATTATGAGAGGCAGAAGATAAGAGTCCAGTTCATTGCCTCCCATTGTTAGAGGTTTGGAGCTGCCAATCATCGCTCCTTCAAAGAGACCCAAGGTGCAGATACCACTGGAAAGAGAGGGCTAGACTGTGAGGGCACGTGGTACTGACAGACTTTGCACTAAATGCCCCAGGGGGTCACAAAGTGCACTGGATGAACTCCCTGCCATAGCTACTAGTTTTCCTATGACATCAATATACAGTCACAAAAAGACCCCGCTTTCCTGCTTCCCATTCCTCAGGGTTCTGAGGGCCATTTTATCACCTCCACTCACCACCACACTGTTTGGGGGTGATTTGATCGGGCAACCCATAAGCTAGCAGTTGACGTGAGCCTACAAATGCACACACACGTGCATAAGGGATAGCATGGCAGGCAGCCCAGCCGGGGGAAGCTGCACCAGCTCCAGAGTCAGAAAGACCCATCTGCCTGCTGGGGTGGGCGTTGGCAAGTTATTCAATCTCTCTGTCCGTAAAAATGGAGCTGTGATACCTGCCACCTCCCTTTAGTATGAGACCCCTGGTTTGTAAGAGGATACCTAGTAATGGCATTCCCCCATGGAAGAGCCGAAACCCTGCAGTCAATGTTTATCTGCCTCCATGGTTTCCTATAAAACAACTCCCTCCGCCCCCAGAGAGAAACTTGCTGGAGAGGCCAGCTGAGAAAGAAAAATGTTAAATAATTCAGAAGCACTAACATCAAGTCTGATGTAGGTATAAAAATAGTTACAAAACACCACACTCTTCTTATTTTCATTACAACAACCTTGGCTCCCCAGCATGAACAGGAGTGAGGGGCTGGCAGAGGCTGGGGCTGGGCCTGGGGCAGGGTCTGAAGCCTCACCAGGCTTCTGTTTTGGCTCTTTATAATTACTTATCTTTGTGCAAAGGCAAGGCAGGCATTTGCTTGTCACCTCTGTATTTTAAAACAGCCTTCTGATAGGCTGGCTTATTTTTAAATTGAAAATATGCTTAGCTGGGTCATTTGAAGCAGAGGGAATTCTTTATATCCTGTCTTCTGAAAGGGACCAACTCCAAGGCCTCCAAGGATTCTGGACCCACTCCCAAAGTTTAAGTTCAAAGAAGATTAGCAAGATGCCCTACACCCAATTCCTCAAGAAGTCCAATACCATTGCCTGAGTCAACCAAAATCTGTCCCTAAAAGCACAAATTCTGGGAAGAGAATAGGAAGATTCCAACTAGAGAGCTATTTACTAAGCACCTCAGTGCCAGGCACCCTGCCAGGTCCCTTACCTATGCAGGTTTCTTACCTATATTGCCTCCTTTAACTCTTACAACAAACCCCAAATTAATTACAAGCCTCCACATTTTGCAGATGAGGAAACTGAGGCTTAGGGAAGTGAAGGGTCTTCCCCCTCAAAATCCCATCAAAGTGTAAGCTAAGGTGGTCTGATTTCCAGGCCATACTCTCTCCCCCACACTGTCCACAGAGCAGAGCATGTTGTTTGAAAGGGTCTTCATGAAATATTCAGCTGCATTTGTAGCTCCTGTCTCGTCCAAGTTAAATCTGAATGCTTACTCAGGGCATTTTTTTTTTTTCTTGCAAGAGAGCTTCATGGAAACAAATTTCCAATTCATACTTAACAGGAAGGGGAAAGAGGGCCTATTCCTGGTTACTCCAGAAAAAGGGAGGGAGTCCACGCACATACCTGGAGCAGAAGGCACATGGAGAATTAAATATGATGCCAGAACAAAACCTACTACTTCCAGAAGCTGAGAGACTCAGAATTCAGATCTTCCTCAAGTGTGCCTACTTGTGCCAGGCTCTGTACTAGAAACTTGACTAGTGTTATCTCATTTCATTCTTAGAGCAGGTATTGTTATTTCACAGTACAAAGGGTAGAACTAAATCCAAGAGTTGACTCTGCCAAAGATCACACAAGCTGGCTCAGTGGTTCTCAACCCAGGACAATTTTGTACGCCCCTCCAAGGGGACTTTGGACAATGTCTGAAAATATTTTTGGTTGTCACAACTGGTGGAGGAGGCACTAGAACTTAGTGATTGAGGGATGCTGCTAAACATCCTATAACACATAAGAAAGAATTATGTGTTCATTGGTGCCAAAGATGAGACAACCTGGGCCAGAGGTGTCTCAGTCAGATTTAAACTGAGATTAGTCTAACTCTGACACTCACAGAGTCTTAAGATCCTCTTCCCTAGATCCTATGAGGTCTGAGAGGACTCACTGCTCTTCTGCACCTAGTCCAAGCCTAAGCTCATGCAGCTAGCTCTTGTTGCTTAATTCATCAGTGTACTTAATAACAGTGCCAAGGATCCTAATGAGGAGTCCCACCAAAGGGAGGTCACTGTGTCACTGGCTCATGAAAGAAGACATTGAATCCAGTTTTCCACCTTCTGCAGGAAGCTTCTCCTCAGTATCCTGGACAGCCCCTGCTTGCCCTCCTCCAGTGATGAGGACTCACTCCCTCTATAGGCAATTCAATACTTGATAGAATGCTCTCCTTGGTATTTAACTGAAGCCAGTCCTCCATCCAGCCTCTGCCCACCTCACCCTCTGGAGCCCTGGGGAAGCAACCCCAGTTAGCCCAAGGGACTAACCCTGAAGTTCTGGAATGAAAACATAGAATAACACAGAGTTGGAGCCAGACTGATCCATAGTCTAGTCCTGGCTCCACCATCCACATGGTCAGTGATGGAATGTAACAAGTACTGCCAGCAGAGATGTTGTGCTCATCACACAGAATGGGCTCAGCACATAATCAGGGCTCAACTGACAGGGTCTACTCACATGGACCTAGCTTCCACCATCTGGTATGAGCTCTGTGACACCTGCTTACCTTCTATATATATGGCACCCTTTTTGGCCTCTGCCTTGCCTGCTTCTGGGGTCCACTTCTGAATCAATGAATTTAAATCCCCGATTATTAAAGGGATGGAAAACCGAGATGGGTGACAACAGCAGATCAAGAAATGACAACGATGCAAGTTGCCATGGCAATGCTTTTACTTGAAAAGTTCCAAGAATGTGCTGCAAATTATAGGCATGCATATGGGCCCGCACACGAATGCCTGAATGTGGGGGCCTTTGAAACCTACTCAGATGCTTCAAGACCATCACTCAAACTGGAGTCTAGAGTGAATTTCCCCACACTATTACCCACCTTCAGAAAGAGGTGATGAAGGAAATGTTTCCCTCTGAGAATGACAAATGAACTCTGGTGTCAGGAAAAACTACAGGTCTTCTGTTCAAAGTGTTGGCCAAAATTCAGTGTTCTCAGGGGGTATGAAAGATAGTGGAATGAGACAGACCTTATTACCCTATGTACATGTAAGATTACATGAATGGTGTGAATCTAAATGGTGTACAACCATAGAAATGGAAAGTTTACCCAATTTGTGTACAATGAATCAAAATACAGTCTATTTAAAAAAAAAAATTCAGTGTTCTCTGAAGATGGTGTGCATCTCACTCCTGCCACCAGACGGAATGGGCAAGCTCCTCACCCTGTCTATTTCCCATGAGCTACAATAAACCCCTCCAGGAGAGGAACATTTGCTTTGTGGTCAGATGGAACTCAGCACCCTGACCCACTGGTTGGGTGACCTTGAGCAAGATGTCTAACCTCTTTGATTCCTCTCTGCCTTTTTGGAAAATAGGAATAATGAGACCTCACTCATCTTGTGAGGACTAAATGAGACAATAGGAGCCAAACGCCTTGCACGTTGAAACACTGCCTGGGAGCTTCCTATTGCCAGGCTCTTCTAGGCACTGGGATTTCCTAGTGCACAGAACACAAAGATCTCTGCCCTGGTGGAGCTTCACGATACTCATGAAAGACTGAATATACAAATGGACAATGGCCAGACCACACATGGAACAGACTGTTGACCCACAACCTCTGCGGTGACCCTGTCAAAAGTGGCCAGGACCTGGTCAACTGCCTGCCAGCTTTCTAATTCTGGCCCCCACTTTCACCTAGAGACAACCAGGTATTGTTCACTTCCCAAACAAGTCACCTAGGAGGCTTGCTTGTAGTCAGTTGGCCTCCAGCTTCCCCAGGCAGCGACCTGCCACCCAGCAGACCTGACTGAGGCTGGCCCGCTCCCCGCCCGCCTTTGAGTCTCTGACAAAGGCGAGTGCTGGTGGCTGACTCCCTTGTTAGAACAAGCCCTGAACAAATAGTCTCTGCTTGTGCCCATCTGGGCAGCCTTTATTTATTCCAGCCAATACACATAACAAATAAGTAAATTATATAGCATGTTCTGCCCTTGACCAACCCCCTTCTTTCAAATTATTCTTAACACAGCAGTCAGAGTGATCTCATTAAAAATAATAAAACATAGTATTTAACACTGTGGAAAGAAGAAAATATATAGCAGGGTGAGGAAGGTTTGGAACTCAGGGGCCAGGAGGAGGGCTGACTTCAGTAGGACTGTCAGGGGGCAGGGCTTGTTGACAAGGTGACACTGAAGTCCAGACTAGGATGTAGGCAGTTACCCATGTGGATGAACAAGGGAAGAGCGCTCCAGGCAGAGGGCACAGCTTTGAAGCAGGGGTAGGCCTGTCATATCCTACAAAGCACAGAAGGCAGAGGTCCAAAGGTGGGAGGTGAGGTCAAAGGCACAGAGAGAAGACCTGGAACTGAGGGAGGGCTCTGTGGGTCATAAGAGGACTTGATTTTTTACCATGAGGCAAATGGGGACCCCTTACTGAGTCTGAGCAGAGGAGTGAAGTGAGATCAGAGTTAAGTTTTTGCTTTTGCCTTTTTTTTTTTTTTTTTTTTTTTT
>JAJEJO010004772.1:270334-289094 GCA_020662805.1 Glaucomys volans
TTTTTTTTTGGTACTGGGGATTGAACCAGGGGCACTTAACCACTGAGTCACATCCCCAGCCCTTTTTTGTATTTTATTTAGCATCTCACTGCTTAGGGCCTTGCTAACTTGCTGAAGCTAGCATTGTACTCATGATCCTCCTGTCTCAGCCTCCAGAGCTGCAGGGATTACAGGCGTGTGCTACCACTCCTGACCCCAGAATTGTTTTAACAGTATCCCTCTACCTACTATGTTGACAAAAACCTGCAAGGAGGCAAGGGCAGAGGCAAGGAGCCCAGTGAGATAAGCTGCTGCTGCTGCTGCCAGCATCTGGATGAAAGAACATGGAGGCTCAGATCAAGATGGTAGCAGTGGTGATGGTGAGGAGTGGTTACCTTCTGGGTACATTTTGAAGATGAACACAACAGGGTTTCCTGATGGCTCTGGTACAAAGAAGAGGAAAGAAAACAGGCATCAGAGATGACCCCAAGTCTTGGGGCCTATGAACCAGAAGGATGAAGTTACCACTGAGCGAGGTGAACTGAGACCACAAGCAGAGCAGTGAAGATGAGTTTCGGCATGGGGGGTTTGAGATGTCTATACAGGACTGAAGCAGAGCCATCATTGAGCCAGTCAGTAACATGAGTCTGGACTTTGGGAGACACTGTATTAGTACCCTTCTCCCTTTTCCCCTCTCCTTTAGAAGGTCTCCTACCTTGAGAGATCCAGGAAGCAAGCTGTGGTCTAGGTGGACTCTGCTGACCTCCTGGCATCTCACTCAGTGCAATGCAGCTCAAGACAGGCCAGGCGGCTGTCTGCTCTAGGCTTCTCCAGGCATTGCCTGCTACCCCTGTGAATGACAGTCTCTACAACTCCCCACACAAAATGGGAATGACGGGAACCTCCCGGATCAAACCTGGATCAGACTGGAGGGAAGAAAACCTTGGTTCTACCCTTCTGCAGGACCTGGGGGACAACACATAGCCAGAGCTCTAAAAAAACTACATAATCTTTGACCCAGAAATTTCAAATAAAGAAACAGGGTTGATGAAAACAAATAGACAAACACCTGAAAATGTGGATCTCAGCAATATTTACAGCAGTGGAAAATTGGAAACAACAGCAGGAAATTAGTTTAAAAAAACAGTGGTATATCCCTATGATGGAATACTACATAGCTATTGAATGTCAGGTCGGAAAGGAACTTAATGACCTGGGGAAATGGTCATAATATGTTCAAGTTACAAAGCACTGTGCACAATTTGCTTTAGATGGTGGTGGGAGGGAGCAGGCAAAGAGGAAGATGAGGATTGTATGTAGAAACAATACTGAAAAACAAAATTTTGAAAGGAAGTATTTCCACACAGCAGGATTTTGGGTTTTTCTCACTTATTTCCTGGGATACCTTAGATTTTCTAAATTTTCTATTGTTTTACATGCATTATTGTTACAGTCAGGAAAAAAGATACTAAATAAACACATGATATTTTAAAATTTTCAAACTAATACTTCCCTGGGTGGTGGTGGTGGGGGGGGGGGGTAATGACAGCCTACTCCAGATACATCAAGAGGCTTAATTAGTTTAGGAAATCAAAAGAAGCCTGATTCTTCTTTTGAAGCCTAACACCCACAACTAGAATTGTCCCATGATGTAACAGTAACGGCCACTATTTACTACATCTACTGTGACACTACAGCTGCCACCACTGAGACCACAATACTGACAACCAGATGCATACAACTGACAGACTTCATTCATTGTATGACAGTCCACATCTGGTACTCCTGGACTTGGGGAGATGAGCAGGAGACAGCAGAAGCAGGAAGGAAGAAGGTCTTAGAATCCATCTAAACAAAAGAGGGCCTTGGATCAGCAGCATCAGCATCTCCTGGGAGCTTATCAGAAATGCAGACTGTCAGGGCCACCCTCCCACCCTCTGAACCTGAACCAGCATTTTAACAAGTCCCCAGGTGTCTGTGTGCACTAACATGTTTGTGTTTTTTCTTTTCTTTTCTTTCTTTCTTTCTTTCTTTTTTTTTTTTTTTTTTGGACAGGGTGTTACTGTGTTTCCTGGGCTGGCCTGGAACTCCTGGACTTAATCGATACCCCTGCCTCAGCCTCCCAAGTAGCAGGGTGCATGCTACACTGTGGTTTTAAAGGCCCTCATAATGCAACTCAGTTTCCCAGTTTGAGGTGGATTTAAGACAACCTTAAGTATCCAACGGAGTAGAAGGACTTTTCAACCAAATATTAATTATCTAAAACATGTAAATTCACCTAGTGTAAAGCCTCCAGGCCCTTGGGCAATGTCAAGTCTCTGGCATTGACCTTGGAAAGCTACTACATGTGACAGCATTTGATGGATGCTGACAGAGCAGGCATTCTCTCTTTTACCTGGGGAATCCTGAGACCTCACTGGTTGTGTGGAAGGTTGTGTGTGAATGGTTAACAGGGCACTGCCTGGCAGTGAATGTGAAAGGAGCCAAAGTAGGCCAAAGGACTGCCCCTCTAGCTACAGGCAAGGACCAGGCCTTTCCAGCACTTCCTGCAGCTGTGCTGGAGTGAGCAGAGGGTCCGGGAGAGAGAGCACTGCTGTTTCTGACTGAGATGCCCCAGTCAGATAGGGGGCAGGGGACAGGAAAGAAGCCTTGATTACCATATCCATAGTCCCATGAATCAAACAAATTAGGTCCTCACCTCATACATAAATTGCTCAATATGGGATCCCTTTATGCTTCCTTTCAAAAGGGAAGGAACTGGTTTAATAAGGATCTACCTAGGCGCCTTTTCTCCACCCTGGTTGCACCTTAGAATCACCTGGGTAACTGGCATTGACCTTGGAAACCTGAGTTCTGAAGCCTCAGACTCCTCCCCTCATGACAGTGGTAGAGCACTGGGGGCAGGGCCTGGGCTGGTCTTTGATTAGAGCTCCGTAGGTGATCCCTGGTTGGGATCCTGGCCAGGCACTGGACTCAAACTCTAAACCTAGCACACAACAACAGCTCAAAAAAGTAGGTAGAGATTCATTATTCTCTTATTTGTTTAGGTACTGCAGATTGAACCCAGAGGTACTCTACCACTGAGCTGCATCCCCAGATTTTTTATTTTTTATTTAGAGACAAGTTCTTGCTAAATTGCCAAGGCTGGTCTCAAATTTGTGATTCTCCTACCTTGGCCTCCCAAAGTGGCTAGGATTACAAGCATATACCACTGCACTATTATTCTCATTTTTTAGATAATCAAGCTGGTACATGGTGACAAAAAGACAGCTAACACTGAAGCCAGGATCTGCTGACCTCAATCTAGAGCCCTTTGTTTTTCTATTTCTACAGGCACCTCATTTTCAGCAGGCAGGAATGCCAGGGTCCACTTGGAGGCAGACCTGCAAAACCCTGGAAGAGGACCCTCCAGACCTTCCCAGCCTCTACCCTTCCCTTGCCCCCATCTGTGACCACCACAGAACTGCACTGACAGGCTCTGTAAGCAAGAGCTAGAGGACCAGGAGCTGAGGTGAGCCAACAGGAAAAATAGCAATGCCAAGAGCCATCATTCACATAAGGGACACTGACCAATAGGCATTATGCAAGCTGCTTCACATATCTCCTTGAGATAGAAACTTCTGCTTTCCATTTTGTAACTGGGGGTGGGGTGGGGGGGGGCGTGGGTGGCAGTGGTGGAAGCCTAAAGAATCTAAGAAACTTGCTTGAATGCAAACAGCTACCAGGTAGCCAAGCAGAAAATTCAACCTAAAATATACTGGTATTTTTTCACTGTCTTACATGGCCCTAGAAAGCACTTAAGTGCAATACATGAGAGAACCATTAGCAGTTAGAGAAAAAGGAACCCAAGACTTAGCTGTACTTCAATACATTACTTTTATTTTATTTTTAGTTAGTTAGTTCATTGCAGTGCTGAGGATCAAACCCAGAGCCTCACTTATGCTAGGCAAGCTCTCTACCACTGAGCTCTGCTCCTCGTCAATAAATTAGCCCTAAGGCTCTGGAAATAATGTTAAATTAGCAATAACAAGGACTCATAAAACTGTCACAAATATTCCTTAAGGACAATCCTACAAATAACCCTGCCAGATTCTCATTATTATCCCCATTTTAGGATAAGGAAACTAAGGAAAAGAGATATCAAGTAACTTGCTCAAGATCTTACTCAGAAAGTGTTATAACTTGGTGGCACCAGATTCAGGGACTTTTCAAGGGGAAAAGCTTGGGAGATCTTTCTAAGTGGCAGGAAGTGAACTGCACCAGTGTTGAAAATTCTTCCTGGAACATGGCTCCAGGCTGAGCTTCACAGTCACCATCACTGAGCAGCTCAGGACTATATTTTAGTTCATCCTGTTTTTGTTTAAATCATTCAATCTACCAAAAGGCATGTCTGTTTTACTTATTCCTTGAGAAGGAGAAGCAGCAAGGCTGGAAAATGTTGTTGGGGTTTACACAATATTATAGTGAAGTGCATCCTGGGGAAACCAATAAACAAAATACAATGGCTCAGGCATAAGAGGCTTCTGCTCTCTACCAAAGACGGCTCAAAACGAGTCAGAGGGACATCAGAACAGGGACCATATCACAGAACCACATGATGCCTCCATGCCTTCCTCTGGAAATGGGGATCTCTTCAATCTCCAGAAAGTGTCAGGGGCATTAAATGAGTAGATGGCACCACATGCCAGTCCCTGAAGTCATTTGTATCTTTATTCACCTGTGTGCACCAGATGTTCTACTGAAGTGAATACTGAATCCTCATTGCCATGAGATGTGAGATAGATTCTATCACTTTCCCTATTTATGGTGAGGTCATGGAAACACAGATCAGTCAAGATCCCAAGGCAAGGAAGTGATGGCTCAGGGTCTGAACCCCTCTCCCCAAAGTTGATGTTCTTCCCAACACCCTATGCTGTTTGATCAGACACCTGCAGAAAACGGACTCAAATGGCCACAAAGAGGAATTAAGATTGGATATTAGTAAGAACATCCTGACCTTGAAGATGAATACTAGAATGGATAAGCCAGTAATTCCTAGAAGACAAATTAGGAGCAGCTAGGAGTCTTCTTTTACCTTATAGTAAAAGGAGCACAGACCTCAGTTGGTATGTAGTTCAATTAAAAACAAAAAACAAACAACAACAACAACAAAACTAAAGCTAAAACAAAATAAAGTTCAAAACTTTAAGAAAAAACTCAAAACAATCTTTCAAAGATTCTATTACTTTCCAGGTTACCACTCTTTAATACTTTGTCTATTTCTTTTTAGTATTACTTCAACAAATATTTACTTTAAAAATATTTTGGGGTTTTAATCATCTAGCATTTAGTAAGCACATTTTATTGTAGCATTTTTTCCATGTTGTAAATCATATTTTCAAAAAAAATTTAATCTATATAATATTCCACAGTCTGACTTTTCTGTACTATACTTATCCAATCCAATTGCTTACCTCCCCACCCCCTACTAAGAAATAACACTTGCAATGAACACTTTTATTCTTAAACCTTTTCTGCCCATCTCTGATTATTTTCTTTGGCTAGATTCCTGGGATTGGAATACTGGACTAAAGGAAATGAGTGTTTCTAAGACTACTGACAGTTACTGCCAAATTGCTTTCCTAAAAGGATATATTATTGCATTTCCACCAGCAACAAAGGACAGTACCTGTCTTCCAGATACGACATTGTCTTAAAAATAATCTTGACTAATAAGAGAAGCAAAAAATAGTAGCATAAATTTGCAAAGAAGCCTGGAGTATTCAAATAATCTATCTCTAGTCATACAATGCACATGTTGCATTACCACGATATGAGTTTGTCCTTCATCTACCAAAGCTGGGTCCTTTGTATTTTATTTAGAGACAGGGTCTCACTGAGTTGCTAAGGGCCTCGCTAAGTTGCTGAGGCTGGCTTTGAACTCGGGATCCTCCTGACTCAGCCTCCCAAGTTGCTTGAATTACAGGCATGCGCCACCACGCCCGGCTCAAAGCTGGGTCCTTAACCATTATCCCAAAGTATTTGCCACAACTTGGGTTACCTACTGGTGGCCCTCTGACAGCCACTGTTTTAGGAAATTTTAGTTTCACAAGGGCAAGGATTTTTGTGTTGTTCTGTGATTATCCCAAACTTCAAGTCCAATCCTGCCCCCACGAGAACTTTCTGCAATTACAAAAATGTTTTATAACTGCAATGACCAATATGGTAGCCACTACCCACTTGTGGTTCTTAAGTGCTTGAAGTCTGGCTAGCCCAACTGACGAAATGAATTATTGTTTCTAATTTTAATCAAATTTATTTTAAAATGTGACTAATGACTACCATATTGCATAGCACAGCTCTATAGTATCTTGTGCATTGTGATAAATGTTTATTAAGTGAAGAACATGTATAGTCTCCTAATTCCACCTAACTCTCATACTCATGTCAAGGCAAGAGCTGATCGCTTTCTCCCTCATCTCAGCTTGTCCATCTTGTTCTCTCAAATGGAGGGTTAATGCTATTTATCAGTCTTGTGAGGTGATATGAAGATCAGCTAATTAATGTTTGCAAAGAACTGCATTACTAACTGGTTCTCAGAATAATTGCACCTTAATAAAACATTTAAACAACCAGTTCTCATCCAGGGGCCAAAGAAGGGCTGGGTTTATTTAGCAAAATGCTGGTTTCTCTGACTCATCCTGAACTGGATCCTTTCATTGTGAACCTCATCAAAACAAACCACTTTCATCTGAAAGCTTCTACCCACCAGAAGATACTGAAATCTACCTTCACAGTGGTTTTGATGTCACAGTTTGATGAGTAAATTAATAATACAAACAAGATTGGGGAGGGTGGGTATTTAACCAACTTGAACAAATTGCTTTTAAGCTCTTAAGCACTTTAATTGCTTGCATGATAATGATGCAAATTTTTAAATGTCTTGATCCACTCCCAAAGTAGGCCCAGAAAAAAGGAGAAACACTTTTCTTCTAAAGAGAAACACTTTGCTAAGCATTCCGTTTTAATTACAAGACATTCTACAAAATTACAAACTTGCCATTTGAGGAAAACGAAGGGTTTGGAAATCAGAGACCTATGATCAGATTTCAGTCCTAGGCAAATGGCTTTGCCTTACTGAGCCTGTTTCCTCATCTTAGAACAGGGGACAATAGTAGCTACCTGACAGTTAGAAGGCACTTGCATTCATTTATGAGTTTGTTTTGCTTCTGCCCCATTCCTCCACCTCCTCCACCACTCCTGGACAAGGGGACTGACTATATCCTCCCAGCTCTGACTATGGAAATGAAGATGCCAATTCTCAAAATGCAGAAGGATTAATGGACACATCCCTTATAGTGCCATTCTATAAATATGGACACCTCCTCTTGATGTCCCTAGTTATTACTGATTCTTTCTGAAATAATGTCAGAACAACATAGAGCTTGAAACTTTTTGTTACCCCAAGTGTAACAGTGGACCAGAAGCCTGGCATCACCAGGGAGCTGGTTAGAAATGCAGATTCTTTGATACCCACAGAACTACTGAATCAGAATTTGCCTTTTAACAAGATTCTCCAGCAAGGTATGCACATGTTAAAATTTGAGAAGGACCAATTTATAAAACATCAACTCCACCCTCCTCTCTCAACCCGATTTTATAGAGAGGGAAGCTGACTCTAGAAATTGGCAAGTTTATCCAAAGCCATAAAGGTACCCGCAGCAACTTTTTCGCTTGACTTTCAAAGGATTCAAGACCAGACTTTTAGAAATCAACAGTCATTCCAAGCCAGCAAATGGATTTTTCAAAGAAAAAGAATTCTTAAAAATTAATTTCTCAAGGATGTTAATGATTAAAATGAGAGTGTTAAGATACACTTTCACCCTATTGGCTGTAAGACAGTACTCCCATTTTATAAAGTCAATGAAGAACACAAAGCAGGGGAGGGGGTACGTAATGGGGGTGCTGGTTATTGCTCCTGAGATCCTGCTTCACTTATGGCCTGTTTCCACCTGCTTTCCAAATGAAAGGAAAGCCTGATTTGATGTTCAAAACATGACAAAGGACAGAAACATTCCCTGGCCTTCCCTAGTGAAACTGGAGTGGTTTAAGTATCAAAGGCAGCGTCTAAACCTCATCTGAAGTCAGAGTCGGCGACCAGCAGAGCAGGCTCCCTCTATGGTGACATGCTATCCAATAACCCTAAGGTGACCTCTTTACCTGATCTAAAGGAACTCCTGATGTCTCCTGCTGAGCATGGGGACACCTTGGAAACCAGAAGACCAGACTTCCCCCACTAGCTCGACAGAATTCTTTGTCAGATGACAAGTCATCTAATCACAGGGCACAAATCTTTTCTGGGTCACAGAAATCCAACATATGAAGGAGCAAGAGTAACAAATGTACCCTCTGATTGAAGTGGATCATGCAAGGAGGGGTACCAACTACTTAAGCTTTTGAAACAGCAAGTAGGCATGTTGACTGATTTATTTGCTGTGCCCTGGGATGTGAAGAGACTCAGTTGGGTTGACTTTTCCAGTGCAATGCCATGTAGCAGATGGGGGTAAGCTTGCTGGGGGACTGTCCCCTTTGTAAGATCTCCAGGCCAGCCTGAGGCCCCTGAGCCAAAGGAAAGGGAAAAGGGTGAGGAGGGGGAATCCACCCCCTCAGCAAAAGCTGGAAGACACACACACTTCTCTGAGGAACTGTTTGTCTTTCATCGTGGAGCCAGCCCCACCTACAAGGCTGAGGAACATATTTACATATTTCAACTCCACTGCTGGCTGAAGATCTACAGAAAGTGATGATTCCAAGAGAGCCAAGGAGGAAAAATGTTCTTGGAAAAAGAATCTGTCTATCGGGTCAGCAGAACAGCTCAAAGTTATGCAAATCACCTGCTTAAGATGTACTCCCACCCCTACCTTCCTCTACCACCTCAGAGTCTATAAGGGATTGCAACGTAAATCACCAGATTCTGGTTAAAAAGATGAAGGAAACGCAGTTTACCCTACTGCTTTTCATGTGTGACAAAAGCCATAGGAGGTATAAGCCTTTAACTCTGCGACCCTACTTTCTAGGAATTTGTCCTAAGGAAATACTAACATTGCACAGGATGTACAGGGTAATTACTGCAGTTTTGTTAAAAGTAAAAATAAACAAGCCAAAAAATTTGAACTGCATAAAGTATGTTACATTAAAACATTGAGACTCTAGTTAGCCATTAAAAATGCTGCCATAGCTGGGTGTGGTGGTGCATGCCTGTAATCCCAGTGGTTCTGGAGGCTGACGCAGGAAAATTCAAGTTCAAAGTCAACCTCAGCAACTTAGACCCTGTCTCTAAATAGAAATATTAAAAAAAGGGCTGGGGATGTGACTCAGTGGTTAAGTGCCCCTTGGTTCAATCCCCCGTGCCAAAAATAAATTAATTAATTAATTAATCAATTAAAATGTTGCTGTACCAGGAAAGTTATAACATGGATAGATTTGTATGCTTTATCATTAAACTAAAATAAGCATTCAAAATATTATAACTATGATGTCATTTCTCTCTACATTCATAAAGAAAAGTACCAAGATACAATCCAAAATATAGTGAAACTTATTTTGTTTTTGCTTTTCTTTATATTTTCTGAATTGCTGCAATTAATACATATTATTTAGACAATTAGAATAAAGATAAAAGTTAGGGGAAAAGCTGAGACAAAGTACCAAACACATAACCCATAGAGGACTAAGCACATACATATTTACATTGTTTCTTTAGACCAGATCCTTATGGAGAATTGAGAGGTTTTGGTTCCCTGGGATCTGGAGCATGTTATCTTACATGGTGGCTCTCACAGCTGTCTGTCCGTGCAAAGCAAAGATGGAATCTTTCAGCTTTCAGTTACAATAAGTGAGGTTGAGGGACATGTAAGAAAGCAGGTAAAAACTGGCCCCTTAGATCTAAAATTGACATTTTAGATGTTTACCCTGGTAAACTCTTAGAATCAAATCTACAAGGAGGTGATTTAAATCCCATTGTTCTTCTGTTCCATGTTTTAGTTATGGATATAAGAGAACTTAGTGGGACTGGAACAACCAAAAGCTTAGGAGTCAGGCAGAGAAGCTATTTGTTAGAACAGAATAGAAGGCTGAGCACTCTGGTGAGGATTTGTACCACTGTGAGCTGATCGAATCTCATTTGCCTTCAACCTCCATCACAGTTAAAAAGTGTGAATTGGCATCCTAAATCGAGTTCCTTGCTTCTGTTGTCCAACAATGTCTATCTTAAATTCCTAATCCCCTCTGTCCCATAGTTGTAACTTTTGATCTGGAAATATGGGGTTATGTAACATGCCAGTCTGCACAAGGGTATAATTCCGTCAGAAAAAGAGATCCAATGAAACACAAATTCTAACAAAACTGGAAATGACTTTTCTAAGAAAAGAGAAGATATTTTTGTTTCAAGCATTTGAAGCTAGTTTTAAATAGACTTTGCATGCAATGTTGCTGGTTCTTTTCGGGTTGTTGATTTCCCTGTCAAACCTTACCCAACAAATGCACAATGATGGAAAAGGAATGATCATCTTCAAAGGGCCCCACAAAATGCCAGAGGTTTTATGGATGCTAATGCTTGCAGTCTTGTAAACTAGACAATATTATCCCATTTTACAGGGCAGAGAACTGAGGTTTCAAAGACCAAATATATTATATCAAAAGATACCCAACAGAACCACATATGAAATAGAATCAGTTTCTATTAAAGGAGAGTCCTTGGAAACCAAAACTCTTCACAACAACGATATCCATCCTTCTGCTGGAACATCTCCTGGACTGAGAGATCACTACCTCATATTGAAAATCATTCCATTCACTGAAGAACTGTCCTCCCATAGTTCCTGTTTGGGCTGAGCACTCATTCTGACACCAAGGGCAAGTGCTGACCCTTCCCCACAACCCCCCGCGGCGCCCCCCCTCTCCGCAACCCGGGTCTAATAGGGGGCTTACAAACTTACTGCCTCTTTCTACCACCACACCCAAAATGAGGCGGCCATGGTAAGAATAGGATATTGGCAGCAGACCTGAGAACTCTCTCTAGAAGATAGTACCACTCCATCCCTGACACTTTGCTAACACAGGAAGATGGAGACTTCACAGGTTACCGTGCACCCTGCTCCTACTCACTTAAAGACACAAACTTCCTGAAGTAACCCCCTAAACCCACAAGAATATCTATGCCCTAAGTCCTGTCTGAACAACCTGGGGACATTCAATTGCCCAGACCTTCACAAGGACCTACTGCAGGCAAGGCACTACTGAGAGCAGGCATGTGTTCAGTCAGCTCAGACTGGTCCAGTCCCACCAGGTGGAAGGGCTGCCGGTCATCAGCCTCACCAGAGAAAAGAGATTCTTTCTCATCCTCACCATTCCCTTACAAAATCTAGAATTAAGGGAATTCCTTTTTCACGATGTCTGGTTTCGCTGCAAACCCTCCCCTCTCCCCAACACACACACACACACACACACACACACACACACACACACAGAGGGGAGGGGCGTGGGGGGGGCGCGGCAGAACTTGCTCCCATTGCCACCACCTGTGAAAACACCCTTCGTAAGTTTGGCAAGGAGAGCTCCCGGGGAAAGCCGAGCGGCAGGACGCCTGGAGCACACATGGGGTCTGGAACAAGGGGCTCCGGCGGCGGAGGGGAGGGAAGCACCGCGGGGTCCCCAGCCGTGCGGCGCTTGGGGCTGGAACGTGGCCGGGAACGTGGCGGTCTCAGCTCGGGTTTTGTGCCCAGGCCCCGCCCACTCGGCAGCCCCTCTGGCGCGGACCGCAGCTCCAGGCCACCGAGGAGCCCAAGGCCCGGGGCACCGGTCCGATGCTAGCAGATATAGCGAAGTGATCAAGGCCAACCCTGGAGGCCCCGGAGACTGCCAGAAGCTGGGAACGAGGGCCACGTGGGGCCACCACCAGAGCTGGGGAAGGGGAATGAGCGGCGCTGGGAAACAGGTTGCCGCCGAACCCATCCCCTCCCCCCGTCCGCCGCGCTTCCCGCCCTGCCCCGGGAGCGAACCCGGCAGCCTCCTGGGCTTCCTCCTCCTTGCGGGACCCAGCGTGCGGGCCCTAGTCCCTCTGGCAGCCCGGGTGAAGGCGCCGTCAGCAAGGTCAAGGCGCGGCCGGCCAGCACCTGGGGATTTTCCCCAGCCAAGCACTGGCTGTGCAATCGCATTGTTAAGGATCATGGCAGCGGCAGGAAATCCGAACAGCCCCACAGGTCTACGCGAGGGAGGATTTATTTTACAGCGCAGAACACACTTAGTCAGACCCGGGATCTCAGGGGGAGGGGATGCGGGGTTTCAGGACGCTGGAATGTGGCAAAAACAAAACACTTTCTACCCTCGCACACCATCAATTCTGACCTCGGGGAGGGAGTTCAGGGCCACTGCGCCCCAGACTTCAGCCCCGGAGGGCTCTGGCAGGGCTTGGGATGACTTATCCCTCTACAGGCGAAAAACAAGATTTAAAAACACTCTACTACTGTGGTTTCTCTACCACAGTCCATCAACGTGCTACAAGGCTACGGCGGCGAAAGGAGGCAGAGATGGAGAAAATAAACGCAGAAGCAAAACTGCTATCCGCGATGGGAGAGGCGAGGCGACGGAAGCCATACCCGTATTCATCCCCATTCCATCTCCACTGGAGCCGGGCTAGCCCAGGAAAAGGCACATAATGGTAGCCGCCCCCGGTAAAGGCCAGCAATCTACTTACTAACCCCTCACCCCTCGTTAAACTGATCGGGGATGGTTGGGACCCCTGGGCATCTCCAAGAGAGATCAGACATCGCGGGCAGGTTTCTAGACACGTGAAGGGCTCTGGGTGCAAGGATCGGGAGGGGCACCAGGAGAAGCCAAGAAGAGAGTCTTTGGAGCTCCCCAGAGCACAGTCATTTTCCTAAAACGCTGTTCCCTGGAAGGCCTTCCAACACCCCCGAGGGAGACTCTAGGCTTTAAGAACTCAAAGAAACCTGAGTTCTGACCGGCTCTTCTCATATCAACCCTGAATCCCCACCCACCCAGTCGCTACCTCAGTAACTGGTTCTTTGGGGACAGCAACATCAGCACCCAACACCCATCGCAGAAGTGGGCGCCGGGATTCACGACGTCCCCCACTCTCCCCTCCTGAAGTGGAAGCGCCCGGGTACTTACACTCCCCAAGCAGGAAAACTTTCAGGCTTGTCTTTCTAGAACCGGGTGCTCGCATCACAGTTCTGGGTTACCACTGAGGCAGCTTATGTAATTGCCCGCGTTGCCGTTCGGCAGATGTCCCTCCGTGCGCGGCCGCTCGGCCCAGTACATGGGCACCCTCTGGCCCCAGAGCTCGGGATCGTGAGCGTGTCCCACCGGCGCCTTATAAAGCAGCAGAGTGATCTCCTGGGCTAGTCAAACGCCAAGTGTGCGCGTAGGTTCCGGCAAAACCCCGGCTGCCTTCCTGCGCCCCTTTCGCTGCGTTGGTGGCTTACGGTTAACTGCATCTCTACAAACCTTCTCGCCAGGGCTGGGGGGTGGGGTGTGAGGGAAATAGGGACTGGATGGGTTATTGGTGCGGTTCTAAGGACTTCCCACCCAATTGAGCAGTTACACTCCTATGTACATATGGACCAGGCTGCAGAAATCACCTTAACATCTCACCGGAAAAGGTGAGCCAATTTCCAAAGTTAGAGACCACGCAGTTGAATTTCCAGTACTTTCCAACCTCGACTAGGCGGGGGCAGGGCAGAGAAAAGGCGGGCAGTGGCCATCAAAGCCCACTGTACTGACCGGCCAAGGACTCACTACTTGAACCACCCCTCACCCTTCGCCCAAGTAGTTGGCTGTGTATTCCTCGGCTGCGTACACACACACACACACACACACACACACACACTCCGCGCCACCACCTTCGCGTCTGCTCCTCCAATGTAAAGATTGCAGTTTTAAATCTCAAGGAAAATGACTAAGGAGCTTGGTGATCATATTTCAACACAGAGCACCTTTCCCGAAGCTGGGGGTGCGAGCAGTCACACACACTCTCACACCCGGAGCCCCACAGAGCGGACACCCGGCGGCTGCAGCCTCAACTTGCTCCACGGCGAACGTGAACATCACCGCCCGGCGGCCGGCGAGACTTGGCGAGGATAGTCGGGCGCCGCGCGGGTTGCAGAGGGCGCGGGCTGGGGTCGCGTCTCTCGGTTCTCAGCTCCAACTGCAGCGCACAAGGGGCCGCTGCAGCCAGCGCTCGCCTCGCAGGGTAGGCTGCAGCCCTGGAGCCCGGCGCCGCCTCGCGGGCTCCTCCAGCGCCCGCCGGGAGTCTGGGGCGGGCGGGTCTGCAGAGGGGCTGCGGGCGACTGGGCCGTGGTTGGCGCGGAAGGAGAACCGGGCGCGGCAGACGAACCTGGGGCCCGTCTCCTGCTTTCCACCCGCGTCCAGAGTTCCGGACCCGCGCCCACATCTCTGCTGTTCCCCAACCCTTCTTCTCAGGCTCCAGTCCGCGGCAGGCTCCGGGGGCTGCGGCGGCGGCGGCTCCGGGCTCCAGACTGGCTTGCCTTGCCGGCAACCCGGGTCCTAGCCTCCCTCCCTCCTCCCACCCCCGGTGAGGACGAGGGGAGCGGGCAAGCTCTCCTGGAGCCCTCGGCAGCCGCGGAGCTACCCGGTCCTGCGAGCGCTGAGGGGCCACAGGGCAGGCGAGGCGCTGCCGCGGTCCCTAAGGCGCTTTTCCGTAGAGCGGATCACGCCGCCTTACCGTGGCTGCAGGCTGCCACCGCCGGGGAAGCGGGGAGGAGGGCGGCAGGGAGGCAAGGCGCCGCACGGGTGGCTCCTCTACCTCTCGGCGGCGCGGCTCCTCGGCTCCACGAGCCGGAGCGGGGCACCCAGGAAGGAGCAGGTCCGGGCTCTGCGCTCAGCTCCAGCGAGACCAACAATAGCTCCCGCGGGGAGCGGAGCCCCAGCGAGCCTCCAGCCGCGCGCACACGCCCGGCTCCCGCTCCCGGCCGCTCCCGGCCGGCGTCCCTGCCAGCACTGCTGCCCCACATGAAACAGCTGCAATCCCGAGGCTTCTGGGGGGTTGGGGCGGGTGTGTGCGCGCGCGTGTGTGTGTGAGTGTGTGTGAGTGTGTGTGTTTAATAGCTTCCCTCCTCTTCTTCCCCTCCCTGCCTGCTCGCCTGCCTGCCTCCGTCCCCCACCCTAGCTCTCTTACACACAGAGAGGGCGAGCGACACACACCCACACACACACACACGCACACGCACACGCACATGCAGGTTACATGAATGGGAGGCGGGAGCCAATCCTATGAGGCCCGGCGAGTCACCGCGCACAGGCGCTTGGAGCAGGGCTGCACCACAGCGCCGGGGGGCGCCACACAGATAACTAGCATCTTTCCCCGGTCCACTCGTCCGCCTCTCCGCTCACCCCAGTTTCTCTGTTGTCTCCAGTATTTTCCCTCTCCTTCCTTCCGTGCTCCCCGCTTTCTCCACTTCTCTTCACTCCTTTTTATCTCATTTTCTTTCTCGAATTCTCCGAGCTCTCTCAGCTCGGTATCTTTCTTGGTCTCTTCTACCTTCCTGGCTTTCTTCCTAGCCCCCTTTCAAAAACTTTCTCCTCCCTTGTCCAACCTTTTCTCTGCTTCCTCTCCTCTTGCCTTTGGTTTTCTTTCCTCCCCTTGCCTTCTTTCTCTTTCTCCTTGGTCTCTTGGTAGTGTTGTCTGGCCTCCTCTGATTCCCTATGTCTCTCTGGGGCTCTCAGCCATCTCCTTGCTACCCCCTGGAGGTTATTTCATACCCCCAACACTTTTTTCCAGGGATGGACTCCCACTTGCTACTGCAGCATAGTCAGATGTTATTAAGAACTGAGTACTTGAGTTCCTTCTTCAGACATATAAGATGCCCAAAGAAAGGCCCTTCTTCCTCAACTTCCCCCCAAATTGTGATAACAACTGCTGAATCGAGATAACAATCATTGGGGGAAAAATAGCAGTGAAAATGGTCCAAGTGATTTCTGTTCCTTGCATGTCTGGATCATGATCACCAGCACATCACCAAGGGAAGGGCATTTTTATAAGATGGGATAGGCAACTTGGTGTAGCGGCAACTTGCAAAGGTTCTGGAGAGAGTCTGGAGGAATTCCCACCTCAAGCTTGCTGCATGATCCTGTAGGACTCAGTGCAAGCCATTTTCCATTGCCCAGCCTCAATTTTCTCAACTGTAAAACAGATTATAACTACCTCACTAGTATGCTGAGGATTAAAAGATAAAACTATGAAAAGAAAACACTGGGCATATATGGTCAATTAATGACCACCTACATTTAGCTGGTCACAGATTATAAACTTGGGGTATTGCATATCACTTTAGTATCTCCTAATTGAGGCATGTAGAAAGGCAGGGATGGGGGTAGGGATGTGTAGGAGGTTTCCTCAAACCCTGTCCAATCTATTCTTCACATCTTCACAGTAAGTTAACACCAGTGACAAAGCCTAAAACTAAAAACTAACTAAAATGTCAAGTCTCTACCTTTGGACAGCATTTACCAACTTCACATCCCCACTGCAGACATCAAAGCTGGGTACCATCTCTGATTGGCAGTCAGATTCAGTTCTTCAACAAATGTTTGTTGACTACCTACTCTGTGGCAGTTGTGTGATGAGTTCTGGACATTTTAGGAGTGAGGCAAATGAATCCTGCCTTCTGAACTTACAGTGTCCTGGGCTTGTCTCATGAGCACCTCAAGACAAAAAGAGACATGTAGATGTGCCATTTGTTCAGTGGGCAAAATCTTTCAAAATGTGAAGTCCATGGCAGGGGAATAAGGGATCCTTGAGAGAAAATTTTAGAAACTTTCAGGCGGTGCACCTCCTTTGACTTAGGAGAAAACGAAGATCCACAGGCTAATGTAGTGGTTGAAAGTATGATGAAAAACAGAATATTCACATATTTACATACTGTTCATTTCAAAGGGGAAAATAGTAGCTTCAAAGCAGAAAAGTCTGGCAGACTCCACACTAATAAAGAGATTAAGATCAGCAGCATCAGGCATGTGATAAGCAGTATGATGTGATGTGAGCCCCCTGATGTGATGCACTGAGAAGGGCATAACGTCACTTCTGTGGCACCTCTGCCAGGAATATATAACCTAAATCTAGTCATCAAGACATGTCAGACAGGCCTGAAGAGGGCTAGTCCATGAAATGACTATTGCATGCTACTCAAGAATATCCAAGTTGTGAAAGACTATTCCAGAGCAGTTCAAGAGTAAAAGGACAATTTAATTGTATGGCAATAAGTGCAACATGTGATCCTGGATTGGATCATCAGTGAGACAGTTGGCAAAATTTAAATAAAGTCTATAGATGAGACAGTAGGGGACTATCCTCTTTTTTTTTTTTTTTTAGGAAACAAGTCACTAAAGTATTTAGAGGTGCAAGGTGGGGGGAAAGGAACAATAGCAATCCTCACCTTCAAAGACAGTATGCACAGTCTAACCCTTGGGGGTAAGAAAAGACTTCCTTTAGGAGGTGGCATTCAAACTGAGTTTCAAAGGCAAGGAAGTTACCTAGAGCGTGTAGGGAGAGAGATTGCTTTCGCAGTAGAGGTACAGTATGCAAACAATATGGACAAAAGCACGAGGCTGGCATAGCCTGTCCTGGTGGAGTTCAGAGCAGTAAGTAGGGTAGACTGTTAAAGAGGCCTGGAGGAGGCCAAGGATCCAAACATCCTGAGAGCTTAGTTACTGGGGTTGGTGTGGGGTAGAGAGCTATTGAAGGCTTTTATGTCAAGGAGAGATGTCATCTTGAGTATATTTGAAAACGATGAGAAATAGATGATGATTTGGCAACAACATGGAGAAATGGATTAATCATGGTAACTTGGGAAGACCAGAGACAGGAACCAATAAGTCATTTAGATAAACTAAGGTAGTTGCTGTAAAGATGGATAAGGGAGGAGATATACTAGATAGAACAAGGGTCTACAATGAGCAGATTTTGGTAGCTGGATGGGAGCAGGCAAGGAGAAGTTCAAAGTGACATGCATTTCTCAAACTTTGATGTCTTGGTGGAGAGTGGCACTCACTATTCATTACATTATCAAGAGAATTCAGGAGGAAATCAGAGTTTTAGAAGAGAGACTAAAGTTGAGTGTTACCATGTTGTAATCTAACTCTATAGCTGACTTCAGAATCCTCTGTATGGCTACTCTGTCCCATAGGAAATAACTGTAAAATTCAGCCTGAGACCTGCCAAACACCCAGCTCCAATGTATTACCCAGAAAAGCAGGAGATTGGATCTAGTAGTATATAATTTATAATAATTTTAACAGAATTGAAACAGCCTAAGGTGAAGTTAATTGGGGAACATCCTTTGTTGGAATATTATGCAGCCAATGTAAAGTATGTTTTCGCCTAGTTTTTCATGCCACAGAAAATGCTAATGTTATGTAAAATTTAAAACATAAAATTCAAAATTTTTAATTACATAAAGATCCTCTTATGGAAAAATCTGAAAAAACAAAATCCAACATGCCAAATATTAATAATGGTTGCCTCTAGGTGATGAAATTATGAGTAATATGTATTTTTCCTCTCTCTCTCATTTTCTAACTTTTCATGATGCACATTCATGATTTTGTCATAAATATGAAGAACTGTTATTAAAAATAAAGACATAGGACTGAAGATATAGCTCAGTTGGTAAAGTGCTTGTCTTACATGTAGAAGACCCTGGGTTCAATCCCCAGCACCATAAATAAATAAATAAATAAATAAATAAATAAATAAATAAATAAA
>JAJEJO010004773.1:0-13669 GCA_020662805.1 Glaucomys volans
AGGCATCCCTGCAAGGCCGGAAGGGAAACTTGAGATTTTTGTGGACACCGTGGGAATTCGACTGATCATCTCTGATTGAAACCCAACCCCACCTGAGTTTCTTTTTAAAAGGAGACATTCTCCAAGAAAACAAAACCATGATCATTGTAAAACCTCAGCAAACGTTGCTTTGGGAATTCTGTCACTGAACACACCTTTCAAAATGGAACACCCCCAGACGCACAATAGGTTAGCCTCCAGTGTGTTTTATCTTTTTATTTGTTTTATTTTCTTTTTTGGTACTGGGGATGGAACCCAGCGGCGCTTAACCACTCAGCCACATCCCCAGCCCTTTTTTAATATTTTATTTAGAGACAGGGTCTTGTTGAGTTGCCCAGGGCCTCGCTAAGTTGCTGGGGCTGGCCTCGAACTTGCAATCCTCCTGCCTCAGCCTCCTGAGCTGCTGGGATGACAGCTGTTTTCTTTGTTTGTTTGTTTGTTTTTGTGGTCTGGGGAGGGAACCCAGGGCCTCTCCCACACTAGGCAAGCTGTGCGGTAACAGTGGTCTGCTTCGCCTTTTGAATATAGCTCTGAGGCTGATTTTTATAAGGGTCAAGTTTTCCTTTTCCTCTTTTCCCTCCCCCCTTTGGCTTATGAGGAGTCATGCCGTTTTTTTTTTTTTTTTGAACTTTCTGGTTTGTGCCATTCTGCCGGGTCCCCTCCGCCTCTTCCCGGGTGCACCGGGTTGCAGATCGCAGCGAGAGTTCAGGAAGATCTGCTGAGCCAGCTCTCGCCCAGTGCCAGCCCGGTTCCGCGTTGAGGGCTCTGTCGGGAGCTGTCCTACTTAGTGCGCTGGGGCTGGAGGCGCCATCGGGAGCCCAGCCAAGGGGGTGCAGAATCCTGCAGACCCAGCGAGGCTGCGGATCACAGCACTGCTGACAGGTGGACACAGGTGAAGTCCTGGCTCGTGGGCGGGGCTGGCCGCAGGTGTGTCTGCTTTGCGAGCCACGTGGATCGAAACCCAGAGGCACCAACCAGATGTCACGGGTTGGAGAAAAGCGTCCCCCAAAGAGCGTGAGCTGAAGGCCCCGCCCCCAGCCCAGCAGCAGGCGGAGCGGGGCTTTTAGGAAATGATGGGAGGGCGAGGGCGCTGACCTGTCTGCGGATTAATCCAGTTGATTGGATGCATTATCTGAATGACTCGGGAGAGGGTGGGAGCCAGGATCTAGTTAGAGGGGCGGTGGGGGTGCGCCCAGGAAGGGCCTTTGCCGTGTCCGGCCCCTCCCCTCCCCCTCTGTGCGCCCAGCCGCCCCCTGAGCTCCCTTTACCACTCCCTTCGGCTCAGCGCCATGGAGCCCGCCGACCACAGATCCAAATCTCCGAAACCATGAGCCAAAATAAGCCTTTCCTCCTTTAAGTTCTTTAGGTCGGACATTTTTGTCACAGAGACCAAAAGTGGACTAATGCACCAGAAAACCAGGAGGTGACCTGCCCTGTAAAGAACAGGGTTGTATGAATCCATGTTTCAAAGAGCAAGCATCCCTTCTGCCTATTCTCCAACTCCTGACTTAGGAAACTGACATGCACCTAGGACGGAAAAGAACCCAGGAGGAGAGGGGTATTTGTCAGGCATGTATGTTGTGCCTGGAGGAAATATCATCAAGGAGTTCATTCAGAGCATCACATATGTAAAATGCACTGCTCAACAAATAAGAATATCTCCTCCTTTTGCATGTAACAGTAGTTAAACAGAAGAGAAAGGAAGGAGGAGGGGGAGGAGGAGAGGTGGCTCTTGAGTGCCCCAGGCAAGTACAGGGTTCAGAATGAGTTTTTAGACCTTTCTAGAATTTCGGTGACCTGAGGAAAGGTCATAATAGAAGGTAAAGCTCAGGGCTGGGGAAAGAGCTCAATTCAATAACAAGGACACGGTTTTGAGAAAAAGGAAAAAGAAGTTTTATTGCTTTGCTAGCAAAGGAGAAGCACAGGGGACTCCTGTCCCAGAGGCTGTGATTCTGCCCATCAGGAGGAACAGGGAGGTTTTAAAGCCCCTCTTCAGAAGCTACGTTCTGGGTGTGTCCTGACAGGGGTCCCAGGGCCCCTGATGGTGTGTTAACTTTCACTTGTTAATTTGGGAGATATGCACTTCCTAGATCCTCTGGCAGACATCTCCTTCCTGTGAAGCTCAGGTAATCTTGCTCCCCCGTTAAGGACCAGTCCTTAACATGGGCTTTTGGGTGACATTTTTGTTGTTGTTGTTTTTGGTACCAGGGATTGAACTCAGGGGCACTCGACCACTGAGCCACATCCCCAGCCCTTTTTATATTTTATTTGGAGACAGGGTCTCATTGAGTTGCTTAGGGCCTCGCTAAGTTGCTGAGGCTGGCCTCCAACTTGCAATCCTCCTGCCTCAGCCTCTTGAGCCATGATTACAGGCATGCACCACCATGCCCAGCCCTCTGGGGGACGTTTACTGAAATCATGACGGGCGTCTTTCAGATTTCTGGTGAATCTTCACCTTTTTCTCATTCATTCAGAGGTGTCCAGTATTAGAATTTGAGGAGGTAATTATAAGGGATCCTGTCCAAATCTTTCAGGCCAGATGAAGTGGAAGGTTTAGAACTACCCTAAATAGCTATTAAAAATTATGTTGCGGATGAGTAATGTTTCTGGTATTAATGAAGTGAAGAAAGCACGTCGCCAAATCTCCAAATATGCACTATTAAGAAAATGCAAACACCCACTCACATACACATAATTTATGTATGTTTGAAAAAGGAATATGGGTCATTGCAGAAAAATAGAGAAATACAAGGAAAAGAAAATCAGGGCTGGGGTTGTGGTCCAGTGGTGGACTGCTTGCTAGCATGTGTGAGGCACTGGGTATGACCCTCACCATGCATAAACATAAATTAATTAATTAATTAAAGGTATTATGCCCATCTACAACTAAAAAAAATCAGAAAAAAAGAGGGAAAAGAAAATTGACACAGTCACCACCCACTGGTATCTCATTTTGAACATTTTGATTTATAGCCTTCTAGTTACTTCCTTTCTGTATATATTAAAATGTGCTTTATAATTATTTATAACTCAATTATAAATTTATCATTATAGTTTGCTATTGTAATTATGATTTGTATTTATCATCCCATTTTATGTTTCATTTTTGATCCTGCTTTTGATTTCTTGACATTTTTCTTCTTATTATTTTTATTTATTTATTTTTTGGGGTATTGGGTTGCCGAGGGGTGCTTACTCCAAGCCACATCCCCACATCCCGTTTTTTAGTTTTTATTCTGAAACCTCATTAAGTTGCTGGGGAGGGTCTCACTAAGATGCTGAGGCTGGCCTCCGAACTTGTGATCCTCCTGCCTCAGCCTCCCTAGTTTTGGGATGACAGGAATGTGCCACTGTGCCCAGCATCCTTGATATCTTTCTGTGTATTTTTTCCCATGAGAATAGCACCAATATCTACTTCCAGACTTGCTGTGAGGGAAAAGGGAGAGAACACCAGAGAAAGATCCTGGCTCAGAGCCCAGCACTCAGGAGGTATCTAGGAAAAGAGAGGAGTGTAGACATGCAGCACTCTAGCCAGCCACCATCTCCACTCCTGAACTCAGAGCAGACATGACTAATCAATCACAGCTCCCAGAGCAGACATGACTAATCAATCACAGCTCCCTTTGCTGCTGCACTCAGGAAGCCTGTGAGCCTTCTGTCTACACAGCATAATCTAGAGAGCCACATATTATGATCCTGCACTGGGCCCTGGTTTTGAAACGACTGCTTCTGAGAAGCTTCAATTCACAAGTTCCCCCCCAGGGACTAAGTCACCACTACTTAGAGCATCCAGCTTCTGACTTGTGATAAATCTACATTGAATCATTTTTTTTGGAACCAGGGATTGAACCCAGGGGCACTCACCACTGAGCCACATCCCCAGCCCTATTTTATATTTTATTTAGAGACAGGGTCTCACTGAGTTGCTTAGGGCCTCGCTTTTGCTGAGGCTGACTTCAAATTTGTGATCCTCCTACCTCAGCCTCCTGAGCCACTGGGATGAGAGGTGTATGCCACCGCACCTGGTTCCACTGAATCTTCTATACTGAGCTTGACCTTTGCTCAAAAGCATTGGGCTGGAAATGCATTAGGTTTGCCAAAATCAGGGTCTGGCATAAAAACCTCTAGCTAGGCTGAGACGTCTCCCCGCTGCATGCCTAACTAGAGCTTTTGACACCAGGGCAGAATGTAGCTGGGGACCAGTCTCTCTTGATTCCTAGGCCACTGGGACATAAAGGATGTTATCAGACGACCCTCCAAGCACTAATGGGCTGCAGGTGGTGGCGCCCCGTGGTGAGTGTCACGGGATGTCTGGAATGGGCCACTCCTCTGAGCACTGAACCTCAGGAAGCTCTCCCAGAGAAAGGATAATTAAATTCCAAAGTGGGCCTGCCCTGAAGGTATTCAACTAGAAAATTACAAGCCACAGCAAAGATGTATTTCCATATAAATGTGCAAAAGCAAATCTAGCATCAACCAGCTTGAAACAGGGGGATGGACAGCGTGATGCGTTTTAACACCTCATTGATCATGCTGCTGACATCTCTCTCTGGGTCCTCGTCTCCTTCCAGGGACCGCCATGCCTGTCTCATCTGCCTGCCAAGCCGAGAGGTTCCCCAAGGGCAGAGCCTCACCCACCCTGCAGAGGCTCAGGGGAGAACTGGGACCAACTGGTGAGCCGCAGGCAGGAACAGCGGGGGAGAAGCCATCACATGGGAACGTCCTCTGTCCTCCCCGACCCTGCTGTCTTTGTCCCCATTTCCCACAGAGCACAGATCCCTGGACCCTTCACTCAGCTTCCAGGACATTCATCCCTGGCTCTCTGCCAGCCTTTCCTTTGCTAGTTCCTCTCTCCTCCCTTCCATGTGACTGTCCCCTGGGAGACCTGGGCACAGCAGAGCCAGGCTGAGCATCCTCCCCTGCCCCACCCCCAACTTTAATTAATTAATTTGTTTGTTTGTTTGACCCTAGGGGTGCTCACCCACTGAGCCACATCCCCAGCCCTTTTTTATATTTTATTCAGAGACAGGGTCTCACTGAATTGCTCAGGACCTCGCTAAGTTGCTGCAGCTGGCCTCTAACTTATGATCCTCCCGCCCCAGCCTCCCAAGTTGCTGAGATTACAGATATGCACCACCATGCCTGGCTATTTATTTATTTTTACGTGGTGTTGAGGATCAAATCCAGCGCCTCACACATGCTAGGCAAGCGCTCTGCCACTGAGTCCCAGCCCCAGCCCCCATCCCAACTTTTTGCAGATAAAGAAAAATGTCCCCAAGATGAACGAGAGCACCTGTGTCTCCTGTCATTTTTCTGATTTTACCAGATTCAATCCAGTGTTGCCCAAATCTTATTCTCTAAGCCCTTGAAAACAGAAACTGGGGTCCAAAGATGGAGATCCACCACAATATATTTCTTATGACTGAGTACGATTCCTTCTTTGTATGCCTAACACTTTAGATAATATCACTAACATCCTAAAGTATTCCAGATTAGAAAAATAACCTAAACCAACCTAGGTGCCCTTCAACAGATGAGTGGATCAAGAAATGTGGTACATATGCAAAATGGAATATTACTCAGCCTTAAAGAAGAGTGACTTCATGATATTTGCCAGGAAATGGATGTAGCTGGAGGCTATCATGCTAAGTGAAATAAGCCAGTCCCAAAGATCAGAAGACTGAATGTTCTCTCTGACATGCAGATGCTGACTCACAACAAGGGGGAAGGAGAACAGAAGTTCACTGGATGAGACAAAGGGGAATGAGGGGAAGGGAGGGGGTGGGAATGGGAAAGACAGTGGAATGAAGGGGACAGAACTTTCCTGGGTTCATATAGGAACACACGACCAGGGACATTCCATGTCATGTCCCACCACAAGAATGGGGAGTGATACTCCATGTGTGTGGGACATGTCAGAATGCATACTGCTGTCGTGGACAGCTAAGAAGGACACATAAAAAATTTTAAAAGATAAAATCCTTTGGGAGTTTAAAGGACACACACACACACAAAGAAAAAAAGCATAAATTCAAAATTCCCTACAAGGCATAGGAGCACCTTCCCAACATGTCCCCAAACCTTGTCTCTAATTAAACCTTGGTCAGAGTCACAAAAATCAGCAGGCCTATGTGATTTCTCATTGGGAAATAGACATAAATAGAAAAAAATACAGATGATTTATTTGTTCAGGAGTAAATAGTGTCCAAACTCTTGTGATGAATCTCTTCTTGGCTTTTCTTCACAGTTTAACTACACGTTTGGTAAATGGTAACCTAATTAGGGTCACTGATGCTTAAACTTTAATGTAAATAGACTCATTCTGATGGCTTTTGTTAATCTTGCTTCTTTTGTTGAAATAGTGTCTCATCTGCATTACTATGGAAAACAGCAGTGTATTTTTCACTACTGTATAGTATTCTACTCTGAGAATGTTCTAGAATTTGTCTCTCCATTCTCCTATTGATGGACATGTGGATTGTTTCCATTGGGTGTGTTGCCAGTCCTGCTGCGATGGACATGCTTGTTATGTCTCCTGATGTTCACGGGGAAGAGTTTCTCTATGATGTGTGAAAGAAATAGGAAAATTGTCAGAATCAAAATGGAGTCACTTGTGTCAATGTGAATTTTTTTAAAAAAAGTAAATAAAGCCAAGAGGTTATGAAGGTAGGGTTCTTTCTGGCATTGGGGATTGAACTCAGAGGCATTCACCCACTGAGCCACATCCCCAGCCCTTTTCTGTATTTTATTTAGACACAGGGTCTCACTGAGTTGCTTAGGGCCTCACTAAGTTGCTGAGGCTGGCTTTGAACTCGCAATCCTCCTACCTCAGCCTCCTGAGCTGCTGGAATTACAAGCATGCGCCACCACACCCAGATCCTAACACAATTGCCTGATAGTGACTATCACAAAAGACTCTTCCAGAACCACAAATTCACACAAAGACCACGATAACCTTATATGAAAACTGTTGTTAAAAGAACATTGATGCAGCAACTACCCATTCAGCCTTGGACCAATGCTATTCCAGGTATTAATCGTGGTGACTGAGGATTATTGTTTAAAATACCCGATGCCATTCTCATTTTATCTTTAAAGACTTGTCCTAGCCTCAGCCCCTTTGAATATGCCCAAAGCATCTGAATGCTCACGATGCCCTCTGATTTCCATGGCAACCCAAATAAACATTGAAATTCCTGGAACTCTGATTGCTTTTCATTTTGGTGGATGGATGCATGGCCGGTGGTAGACACTGGAGGAGGCACGGAGATGTTCAGTGCCGTGGTTTTGGAGGAGGCTGGACCAGGTTCCACTCTGGACTCTCCCGGAGGAGTGCTGCCCATCACACACCTGCCCCGAGCCTTAGTAGTGTCAGGCCTTCCGGTGTGAGTGGCACCTCCTCGTGGTTTTGATTCCCATTCCCCATCAGGTGGGTGTGGTTGAGCCTTCTGGGTCAGGACTGTGTGTGCCCTGGGCTCTCTGCCCCTCCTCCATGCCTCCTGAGCCCCTGCTCGCACTGCGAATGGGACTTCTGGGTGACATCATGCTTCCAGTTCTCCCAGACAGAGGTCGTCACTCTTTGTGAAGCTCGGTGATTTGGAGCAGGGTCTCCGACTGCCCTGTGGCTGGGTCTGTGTGGGAACTTCCCGTGCAAAGGTTCAGGTCAAGACGGCCCAGTTGCCATGGTGACGCCCAGCCCGAGGAGGCTCCGTGCAGAGGCTCAGGCTGCATCAGTCTGGACCTTGGGCTCAGGCACCAGCTCCCGGGGATGAGGATTCTGAGCCCAGCAGGACGACCCCGCTGCCTCCCAGGCCTGCGCCCTCAGATTGCCTGCGTGGCTGAGACTGGCCCAGGTCACCTTCAGATGAAGCCTAGGTAACAAAGGTGCTGAGCACACTCCGGTCACTGCTCCTCCCCCAGAGGCTGGTGTCCCACCCAGTCCCAGCTTTTCTCTCTCTGTGTGTCTGTCTGTCTTTTCTCCATCCCTCAACTCCCCTCACCCGTTTCTGAATCAATGGCTGCACTGGTTGCAGCCATTCTTGCCTCTAGGGCTTGACTGACCCCTGTCCCTGGTCACCTGGGGCTGGAATGATCTGTTTCCACGCTGTCTCTTCCAGCAGATGACAGTCTTTCCTTGCTTTCTCTCGTTTCCGTCTCTCAGAACAATACCTGGCACGGAGCAACTGCTCAAGATATCTCTTGATTTTTATCAAGTTTGTAGAAGAAAACATACTCTTCCCCAAAGAGAGTGGCTTAGGTGGAGAGAAAGTCTGGATTTCAATAAAAAAAAGAGGCCGATCTGGACAGCTCCCCAGCTTTCTCTGAGCATCTGTCCGGCACACGAAGGGCATGTCACAGGGACACTTCTCGGAGTTCCCTCGAGAACTAACAGCTCTACTATGCTCTGAGCCCCAAGCCCTGAGCCTCCTGAGTGTCCACTTAGGCCCCGCCTGGCCTTCCCTCTGGGACAGGCAGGCGGCCCTGCACGTCTCCCTCCCTGGGCTCCTTCTCTCTCCATTTGTTCTTTCCATTCGCTCTGTCACCACCCCCGGCCCTCACTACCCCAGCCCTGAGCAGGGGCAGCTGCCTCCCAGCTCAGCACCCTGCCCCCAGCCTCGCCCACTCAAATCTGTGCCATCTTTCTGTCGTGCTGATGCACCAAGGTTGCCCACAGCTCTGCTCGGCTGGCGTGCGGAGCCCCCCTTACCCCACCCCCTGCTGCGGCCCCCCTGGCCCAGCACACATCCTGACTTGCACACGGGTTTCCCAACAGGGGGTTCTGCTCCACAGCTATGGGGGCCGTTAGGGTGCAGGTGGTCGGGGCTCCCTGATGAGCCAACACCACAGACACTACGGCCGAGCTGGAGGACGTCAGAGAGAAATTGAGGGCAGAAAAGGCGGGAGCGGAGAAAAAGAGATTCAGCCAGAATTCCCACGAGGAATCCAACCTGTGGGATCCAACGCCAAAGGACAGGCAGGGCCACCGCCCGACTTCCCTGAGTCTACGGTCTCATCATCATCATCGTGGTGAATTCTGGGGATGTCCTCTAACATGTGCAGCTTCCCAGGGACCCAAAGCTTTGAAGACTGAAAAAGGGAAGGAAAGACTAACCCAGGGGTCTCGAGAACTCTTTCTTACTAGTCAGATTTTGTTACTGTGACGTATGATGAAATACCTGACATAGACTACTTATGAAGGAAAAAGGTTGTTTAGCTCCTGGCTTTGCAGATTGGAATTCCAAACAGCACGACATAGGCTCCTGCCAGGGACCCCCTTGGTTGCATCATGTCATGGTGGACAGCCATGCGGGAGAGCCAACAGGAGCAAGAAGACTATACCTGCAGACAGGAAGCAGGAGACCCGGGAGTGGCCAGGCCTGGACCTTTTACAGCAACCCCCTTGTGAGAAAACTCGAAGGGTCCCCCCGGGAACTACCACCTGAGAGCGCACCCCAGTAACCTCAGGGCTTCCCTCCAGGCCTGTCTCTTAAAGGGCCACACCATTTCCCAATACCACCATCACCATCTTTGTCACATCAACCTTTAGGCAGAGACACAATTAAATTATATCCAAGCAAGCACTCTGACCTAAGTCACCTTAGCGCCAAATTTTACAGATGAGGAAACTGAGGCTCAAAGAGGAGAGATTATTTGCCAGAACTCAGATGAAGAATATGGATCCCCCTGATCTCAACGATGGGTTTTATGTGTTCCCAAGAGATGAGCCCCAAGTCCAGGTTCCATCATATACTGATCGAGGGTGCTCACGTGACGCCTCAAAACCTACTCTGCCTCCCTCAGCCTGGGCAGAAGGTGGAGGTGATCGTGCATGCAGGTGGCACTTTGACAATGGTATATCAGCACCAGCATTCTGCCCTCAGTCCTTACAACAATCTGTGTGAATGAATGAGGTTCAGCCAGGTGCAGTGGCGCATGCCTGTCATCCCAGCAGCTTGGGAGGCTGAGGGAGGAGGATCATGAGTTTGAGGCCAGCCTCAGCAAAAACAAGGTGCTAAGCAACTCAGTGAGATGCTGTCTCTAAATAAAATACAAAATAGGGCTGGAGATGCGGCTCAGTGGTCGAGTGCCCCTGAGTTCAATTCGCGGTACCACCAAAATAAGTGCACAAATAAATGAGGTTGAATGAGTGAATGAAATTGACAAACCGACTCTCATCTTTCCTATTTCATGGCTGAGGTCTCCTCTCCCCGCTAAGTAGCATAGTCGCCGAATCAAGCTCAACTGTGCTCATCACAAAGGTCCCTGCAAAGAAAGGCCTTAATGTTTGTTGAATGAATAAATGACCACATGTCTGCGTGAGAATAATGAGTGCGCATAGGAGTTTCCGTGGCAGACCAGTTTTAGCATTCACGAAGGAGGAGGCAGCCTTCTTGGCAGAGAACCCAAACCCCCTTCTCCCTTTC
Organism: Glaucomys volans; assembly: GCA_020662805.1. Classification (NCBI taxonomy): domain Eukaryota; kingdom Metazoa; phylum Chordata; class Mammalia; order Rodentia; family Sciuridae; genus Glaucomys; species Glaucomys volans. The sequence goes on from JAJEJO010004773.1 coordinate 10,464, forward strand.
TTCCACAGTCACGGAGTTTCAGCTGCTCAGATAGAGCTCACGTTTCCCAGGGTTCCTTGCAGCGAGGTGTGGCCTTAGGCCTAAGTGACGGCAATGGAGCATGCGTGCAAGGAATGTCTGGAATTTCCGTGGCGCCCTTTGACTCTGCTTGCCTTGAACTCATTCCCTTCCTCCTTTCCATGGTCTGGAAGGCAGAGAAGGTGACGGCCAGCGGTGGCCACTGAATCACACCCTAAGGGACGGCGGGGCAACAAGACAGAGGAACCTGGGTCCCTGCATGACCATGTGGAGCAGAGTGGTCCCACCAACATGGGCTACTTGCCTCTGGACGGTTAAATGAGGGAGAAATCAGCCTCTATCTTTTTGAGACGTTACCGTTGGCAGTCTCCTCGCTACAATGCTCAACTTGAACTTTAACAAACGCGACTCGCAGTAATGATTCCTCACCTACGGAAGGGTCAGTTCACCCTGAGTTCAATTCCAGGCTTTGTTACTTTTTTTTGCAACTGGGGATTGAGCCCAGGGGCGCTGAGTCACACCCCCAGCCCTCTTTATATTTCATTTAGAGACAGGGTCTCGCTGAGTTGCTTAGGGCCTCGCTAAGTGGCTGAGGCTGGCCTCCAACTTGCGGTCCTCCTGCCTCAGCCTCCTGAGCCGCTGGGATTACAGGTGTGCACCACTGCACCCGGCCTGTTTCTTCCTGACTTTGGTTGAGTTGCTGAATTTGTCTGAACGTCTCTTATCTCCTCATCTGTGAAATGGGGATATCATAGGACCTACACTAAATGACAGAGAATGCAGACAGTGACGCTAGCTATTGTTATCGCTCTCTTATCAAAATGTTTTCTGCCGGTGGAGCCCCCGCCACGCTGCCCACGGGTGAGTCATTCTCAACCAGAGGAAATGGCTCTTAGGTCAGTCCCCTTTGTGTTCAGCCATGGGGCTTCCTGCCGCAACTGATCTGAACGGTCCTCACGCACGTTTCAAGGCCGGATCCCTGGCAAGCAGGGAGTAAGACCGACCGCTGGGAGGCCAGGGAATGGCTGGGAACAGGTGTGGCTGCCCGCCTAAGGGCCCAAGCCTGGTGGCTAACGAGGGATTCCTTGAGGGGCATCTCCAAGCTCGGCTAGGCTCTGGAGGCACTGGCAGCTTCCGAGGCTGCTGCTCTGGACTTGAATTTAGAGGTCCGCAGAGCCGGAGGCAGAGAGGAAGGGGAAGCCGTGCTCGGGCAGGAACGGGGTGGGGCCTCTCCAAGTTCATGTCCGATGAAGGGAACTTAATCCGCGTGCGTGTGGCGTTCAGAGGGCCAGCCTTGGGGAGGTGACTAGGAGTAGAGAAAATGGCAGGGTGCACCTCCAAGGTTGAATCCTGGTGGCTTTCGAAGGAGAGAGGGACCAGGGGATACACAGACCCACGCACTCAGGCTCCTGCTGGGGGTGCTCCCTGCAACCCGGGGGCTCCACCCGCAAAAGGCCTGCGCGGAAGAGGCCCTTGACCTTGGCCCAGAGCCGCGAGCCAAAATAAACCTCTTTCCTGTGTGACAAATGCAGTTTGTGGTATTGCCATTAGCAACAGAAAACAGACCAAGTAGTTACTAATTAAACAGGGCCAAGGTTTGAGTCAAGTTCAGACGCATGCAAGTTTTCCTGAAGGACCTACTGTCTTTTAAAAAGAAAAAAATATATATATATATATATAAAACATGTATTTTAAATATGTATTTTATAAAGTAATAAATATATTATTTACATGTAAATATATAATATTTAAATGTATGTGTGTATGTGACTTATTCCTTCCCTAGATAAGACGAAGCTCCAGGAAGTGGCTGGAAGGCTGCATTGGTAACAGCTGCAACTTGACATGAATAAGCAGGAGCTGTGTCTCTTGTCCCAGCTCCACATAGTTCTTGGCTGATTATTTCTTCATTAATAAAGAATAGTTGGGCCGGGCACGGTGGCACACTCCTGTCATCCCAGTGACTCGGGAGGCTGAGGCAGGAGGATCACAAGTTGGAGGCCAGCCTCAGCAACTTAGCGAGGCCCTAAGCAACTCAGTGAGACCCTGTCTCTAAATAAAATACAAAATAGGGCTGGGGATGTGGCTCAGTGGCCGAGTGTCCCTGAGTTCAATCCTCGGTTCCAAAAAAAAAAAAAAAAAAGAAAGAAAGGATAGCTGTGATCCCAGGTACTCGGGAGACTGAAGCAAGAGGATTGCAAGTTGAACACCAGCCTCAGCAACTTCATAATGCCCTAAATTAATGAATTAATAAAGGCTGGTAGAGCACCCTGGGTCCCATCCGCAGTACCGCAAAAAAGAAAAGCAGAACTAGAAAAGGAGCTGGTAAGGATATTTCATCTGGGCCAGGAAGTGGTTCAGACTCTGGGGACACATCTGAATGAAGTCCCTATAACGGAGCTTCTAGTCACTTCCAGTGGAGTCCAAGAGGCAGAATAATTAGCAAATGAATGTGTGACATCATGTTGAGCACGATGGAGAAATCGTGCCAGCTTGTAGGACACAGGATGTTCCGTCCCAACCCTCAGGGTGAAGAGTTGCTTCCTTGGTACTGCAGATCCTGGAGGTCGAGAATTTAAGAGACACAGTGGGAACCAAGTGAGCTGGAGAGGAGAAATAAGTTCTGGTGTTGTATGGCACAGAATGATATAAAATATGTGTATATATTTTATGTAAAATATATATTCCATATAAAAAATCTAAATATATACAATATTTTAATATAAAATATACATACCAGGGATTGAACCCAGGGGTGCGTAACCATTGAGCCACATCCCCAGCCCTATTTTGTATTTTGTTTAGAGACAGGGTCTCACTGAGTTGCTTAGGGCCTCGCTAAGTTGCTGAGGCTGGCTTTGAACTCGCGATCCTCCTGACTCAGCCTCCCGAGTCGCTTGGATTACAGGCGTGCGCCACCGCGCCCGGCTGGCCCTGTATTTTATAATATAACCAGGCAGTGCGCAGCCCCAGCCCCGGGGCCCAGAACGCTCCAGGAGTGAGCGGGACTGCCATCCCGACTCCCTAATGCAGCCTCAGCTCCTCCCTGAGGTCCTCGCTCCTGTGATCTCCTAGAGGGACAGAAAGCCTGCCGGTTCCAGAGAAAGGAGGTGGGTCACTGGCTTCCATAAGCGAGGTTAGAAACGTCCAGTGAAACGACTCTTCCCGCACCAGGTCCAGTTCCCTCC
>JAJEJO010004773.1:43866-62312 GCA_020662805.1 Glaucomys volans
GCCACCTCCCCAACCCTCTTTTATATTTTATTTAGAGACAGGGTCTCGCTGAGTTGCTTAGCACCTTTCTAGGTTGCCGAGGCTGGCCTCCAACTTGTGATCCTCCTGCCTCAACCTCCCAAACCACTGGGATTACAGGCATGCACCATCTTAATCCTCTACTAACAGGGTCTTTGCAAAGCAAAGTTTAAATTTTGATATAAAAATAATTTGTGAGTTTTTCCTTTTCTGGGACGTGCTTTTGGTGTCAAAGAACTCTTCACTTCATCCTACATTTGAGGTTTTAAAATTTGGAATTAAAAATTCTGATCTCAAAGAAGAGTAGAATGGCCATTATCAGAGGCAAGTGAGAGTGGGGACAGAGGGTAAGAGGGATGGGAACACATTACCAAGCAGTCCTAAGTTGCAGTTTGACAGAAGCAAGAAGTTCTGATGTGCTATTGCTTATTTTGTGCTAAAGCTTATTTTGTTCTTTCTTCCTCCCTGGTATTCCACAATTCCTTCTATAGTCAGTCAGCAGGCTGACTATAAATAACAGTAATGCACCTTATATTTCAAAAATGTACAATAAAGATTTTGAAAGTTTTTGGTATTAAAAAAAAAATGTGGTAGAGGTTCAAAGAACAAATATGTTTGACCTGATTTGAACTTTTTATAATGTATTGAAACATCCCATGCTACCTCATTAATATGTAAAACTTTTACCTTTTTATGTATCAGTTAAAATAAAAAAATCTAAATCCACTCTGCCAATGTCTGTCTTTGTATTGATATTTTTAGACCATTTACGTTTAATGTAATTATTAATTATAATTTATAATTATTAATTATATTTAATATAATTATTATAATTATGTCAGAGCTTAAGTTTGCCACATTTTATTTTGATTTCTGTTATCTGTTTTTCTTTTTCTAGTCTTTCTGAGGGTTATCAGATCAGGCATTTTTTTGGAGTCCCATTGTTATTTAGCGATACTGTGTTTGAGTGTATCTCTTTGTGTAGATGGTTTAGCAGTGGCTCTCTGGATTGCACTTGTGTATCCCAGCTTGCTGATGGCATTTTCCCAGTGCCTATAACATCCCTTTATGTCCCTTTACGCTTACCCATTTAAAATTGTCCCAACTATGTCCTGTACATATACTGAGAATTTCACTGGATAATGTCATAATTTTTGCTTCAAATGTAATTTAGAAAAGAGGAGGAGGAAAGCTTATTTTATTTGCCCATTTTTTGCTCACTGTGTTCTTTCTTCCTCCCTGGTATTCCACAATTCCTTCTTTTACCATTTCAGTTCTATTTAGAAAAATTGTTGTAGCCATTTTTGGGGGACAGTTCTGCTGGCGGCAACAATTCTCTTTATTTCCCTTCATTTGGAAACGTCTTGATTCCTCTTCATTCTTGAAGGATATTTCCACTACATATAGGATTCGAGGTCAACAGTAATTTTTTTTTTTCAAAAGTTGAAAAATTGTGGTGGGGTAGCACATGCCTGTCATCCCAGAGGCTTGGGAGGCTGAGGCAGGAGGATCGCAAGTTGGAGGCCAGTCTCAGCAATTCGGTAAGGTCCTAAACAACTCATCAAGACCCTTCTCTAAATAAAAAATAAAAAGGGCTGGGGATGTGGCTCAGTGGGTAAGCACCCCTGGGTTCAATCCCTGGTACCAAATAATAATAATAATAATAATAATAATTAAAAATGAAAAATGAAAAAAAAAAAAAAAAAGGAAAAAAACAAAAAAAAAAAAACCTGAAACACATTGTGCCACTTATTCTGGCACATGGTGTCAGATAAACATCCACTGCCTGTTGAACATATTTTCTTTTATAGGTAAGGTGGTATTTCTCCCTCATGACTTTAAAGATGTTTCTTCACCTTTAACTTTCACGAATTTTCCTGTGATGTGTCTTGCATGTCCATTTCTTTGCTTTTATTTTATTGAGGACTTGCTCAGCTTCTTGAATCTGAACAATTCAAGGTTTACATCTCCTGCCAAATTGGGGACATTTCCAGCATTATTTAAGTATATTTCAGCTCCACCCTTTTTTCTCTTCTGCTTTTGGGGCTCCGACGACATGAAAGTTAGATCTTGTCTTAGAATGCCACGGGACCCTGAGGCTTAGGTTTCTTCCCTTTTTTTCTTTTTTCAGTCTATTTCCTCTGTTTTTCAGATTGTGTAATTTCTGGTGGGGGAGGGCTCCATGTTCCAGTTCACTGCTGTTCTCCTCTGCTCCCTCCATTCTGCCTTTGAATCCATCCATTGTTTGTTCTATTTCAATGATCACAGTTTTCAGCTCTAGAATTGCCATTTGGTTCTTAGTTCTGCCTTCCACTCCTCTGCTGAGACTTTCTATTTTTCATTTGTCTCCAGCATACTCGTGATTTCTTGTTTAAACTTTTTTTTTTTAATCATGGCTGCTTTAAAGTCTTTGTTCTTATAGAAAACTTAACACAAAAAAACAAATAACCCAATCTATAAATGGGCAAAGGAACTGAACAGGCACTTCATGAAAGGAATACAAATGGTCAACAAATATAAGAAAAACGTCCGACATATCTAGCAATTAGAGAAATGCAGATTAAAACCAAACTGAGATTTCATCTCATTCCAGTCAGAATGGCAATCATCAAGAATACAAGCAACAATAAATGTTGACGAGGATGTGGGGAAAAGGGTCACTCATCTGTTGCTGGTGGGACTACAGACTGGAGCAACCACTCTGGAAAACAGGATAGAGATTCCTCAGAAAACTTGAAATGGAACCACCATTTGACTCAGCTATCCCACTCCTCGGTTTATACCCAAAGGACTTAAAATCAGCATACTACAGTGACACGGTCACATCAGTGTTTATAGCAACTGAATTCAAAATAGCTAAACTATGGAACCAACCTAGACTTCCTTCAACAGATAAATAGATAAAGAAAATGTGGCACATATACACAATAGAATATTACTCAGCCTTAAAGAAGAGTGAAATTATTGCATTTGCCAGTAAATGGATGGAGCTGGAGGCTATCATGCTAAGTGAAATAAGCCAATCCCCAAAAAACAAAAGCTGAATGTCTCTCTGACATGCAGATGCTGACTCACAATAAGGGGGAGGAGAATAGAAGTTCACTGGATGAGACAAAGGGAATGAGGGGAAGGGAAGGGGTGGGAATGGGCAAGACAGTGGAATGAAGGGGACAGAACTTTCTGGTTCATATGTGAACACACGACCAGGGAAACTCCACGTCATGTCCAACCTCAAGAATAGGGAGTGATGCTCCATGAGTGTGACATGTCAGAATACTCGCTGCTGTCACGAACAGCTAAGGAGGACACATAAAAATTTTTTTTAAAAAAATCTGCCCCAGGTGTGGTGGCGCACGTGTGTAATCTAAGTGACTTGGGAGGCTGAGTCAGGAGGATCTCGAGTTCAAAACCAGCCTCAGCAACTTAGCAAGGCCCTAAGCAACTCAGTGAGACCCTGTCTCTAAATAAAATACAAAATAGGGCTGGGGATGTGGCTCAGTGGCTGAGTGTCCCTGAGTTCAATCCCTGGTTCCAAAAAAAATCTGCAATCTTCCTCCACATCTGTTGATTGTGTTTCTTCCACCCAGGGTTAGACTTTTCAGCTTTTTAGTGAGATAGATGAGTCTCTACTGTGGTATCACCATTTACGTAGCACCTCGCCACACTCTGGATCGTATTTCAAACTCCTGTTTCACTCACATGACTTTCTCTGAAAGCGCTCTGGCAAAAGAGATGACGCCACGTGTCCTCATTATTCCCAGGTAAAAACCTGGTTTTTCTACTTGCTTTTCCTCGTTAGTTTGGTTGTAGGCGTGAGGCACGGTTGGTTTGTTTTCCCTGCTGTATTTGATTGACATGGATCAACTATCTTCTGGAAGTTTTCCATCTTGTTCTGCTTCCCTTTTCCTGATGCTTTGGCCATATGGAGCACGCTTTTTTATTGGGGTACTGGGGATTGAACCCAGGGGTGCTCAACCCCTGAGCCACCTCCCCAGCCCTTTTTATATTTTATTTAGAGACAGGGTCTCCCTGAGTTGCTTAGGGCCTCGCTAAGTCACTGAGGCTGGCTTTGAACTCTGCATCCTCCTGCCTCAGCCTCCTGAGTGCTGGGATGACAGGCGTGTGCCACTGCTCCCAGCAGAGTCTGAGTTTCATAGGGTTTAGCAGAGCCAGGTCATGGGAGGAGATGGTCGGTTACTTTTGGGGGGCTTACTTCCGGCGGGCAGGGAGATTTGGCAGATAAGGGGGATTGGGACAGGTCAGATTCCTGAGCTCCCTCTTCCCCGAGGGTTTTGTAAGTCTCCGTTTCCTTCCATCAGGACATTACACCAAGGAATGCTGGGTTTCGTGTCCTCCAAAAGCCAAAGGCCACATCTCAGCCTGTCCTGCAAATGAGAGGACACCGCCCTCTTCAGGCAACCCATGCACCTGCCCATCTGCCCATCTCCCCCAAGTCATGGACAGACTTCTGGTTGGTCCCTGGGCAGTGTTTTCCTGAACTAGGGAACTGGAAGGAAGGGGAGGAGCTTTGGTGGAGGCAGGTGGGGAGCGAGGTCAGATTCAGCACAGACTTTTTGAGTACCAGGCGGACAGGCCTGACTGGAGGTGGGGAGAAGGCCCAGGTGTGGAAACTGGCCGCCATTTTGAATCATGGACAGCAGGACCATGGGTGAGATGGCCCAGGGACACAGACCGGAAGGTCCAGTGGCCTAGGGGAAAGGAAGATGGAGAGGTGTGCAGTGTGTTCAATGCCAGGGAGGTCACTGTCACTGGGACTTTGGAGAGAAGCCAGTTTTCTACTCAGAATCAGGGTAGATGCCAATTTACAGTGATTTACCCAGCAAGTGGGAAATGTAGAGACAAGGGTGGAAAGTCCTTTGGGGACGTTTGAGGTGAAGAAGAGGCAGGAGAATGCAGCAGGGGGCTGTGGACTCAGAGCTGAGCAGCCAAGATTCGATTCCAGACCTGGAACTGCAGACTGGTGAGCGGTGACTTACCTTCTGTGTATGATGTAAAATGAGGATGTTGAAGGTCACTGTCATGTTGTGGAAGGGTGCAGACTGAGTACACAGCACAATGGCTGGCACGCGGTGGGTAGGAAGCAGTCAAATCTCATCATCTTTAAGTTAGACAATAGATGAAGGGGGACGAAGAGGGAGAAGTCAAGCAAGGTACAGTTGGGAGGACACAGGAAGTCCTCGTGTGCAGTGGCTGTGACGATAGATAACAACCTACTTTTCAAAAAAAAAAAAAAAAAAACTTGAAGAAAGGATTTTGAAAGTTTTGCCATAAAAAAACAAAGAGATGGCAGGGCATGCCTGTCATTCCAGGGACTACGGAGGCTGAGGCAGGAGGACCCAAAGGTAGAGGCCCAACTCAGCAACTTAGTGAGGCCCTAAGCAACTCAGCGAGACCCTGCCTCTAAATAAAATATAAAAAGGCCTGCGGGTGTGACTCAGTGGATAAGCACCCCTGGGTTCAATCCCCAGTACCCCAAAACAAAACAAAACAAAAGCCAAAAAATAATTAGTTCTAAACTTAAAAAAAATTCTTTACATCATTGAAAAAAAAGTAAAGGGGATTGAACCCAGGGGTGCTCTACCCCCGAACCACATCCCAGACTCCTGCACAGGATCCTTAGCTTGCTCAAGGGGCAGAACCATCCCTTGAAGTCCATCTGTCCACCTCCTTCCCTACAGATTGACAGGTGACTGGAGGCTGCTGGGGAGGAGGGCAGGTGCTAAACATCCAGGGTATTAAGTAACTCGGAAGGTCACACTGAAAAGCCCCTTTCCAATCTTCTTCCACTTTTCTGATTAGTCAAAGGCAAAGTCTTTGGTTTTTGTGAGTCTTCAGCTCTCTCCACTGCTGGCTTCTTTCTTTTTCTTTTTTTCTGTTTTTGGTTTTTGGGTTTTTTTGGTACTGAAGAATGAACTCCAGGGGTGCTTAGCCGCGGAGCCACCGTCATTCAGAAAGTCATTCTGCACGTGGCTATTTTTGCTGTGCATTTAAGCACAGCGCCAGGACTCTGGGGACAGGTCATTGAGTCCCATCAAATGCACCAGGAGGACAGTGCGAGTCCCCGCCCCTGTGCCCCTCTCTGTGGGCTGGTCCAGGTCCAGGACAGCGCGGTCAGTGAGGGGCCCACACCGTCCGAGGCCTGGAACCAGCAGCGAGGAGGGAATTCATGCACCGACTCATCGAGTTAGTGAAGCGATTAGAACATCCCCCCAGGGTCCCCAGAGGCCCCCGGACAGTCAGGCAAACAGAAGCGGTGGGTCCCACAGGCCCTTCTTCCTCCCTGAGTTTTGGAAGAAGCCGCATTTTTTTCAGACCTCTTTTGAAATGGATGCTGCTGACCTCATTCTCAAGGGTGGTTTTGAAGGCGAACGTGGTGGTGGTTATGTTTAGACCGGGAAAACCCAACTAGGGATGAGTAACTGGGGGAAGGCCTACGTATGCATAGTAATTTCCAGAAAATTTAGGAAAGGTTAAGAGGAGGGGGCGGGGAAGCAAACCAGAGAGCTTTGCTCAATAAGAGCATTATTTTTCCAAGCTGCTTTGTGTATGTGTTTATTTATTTTTAATTTAAAAAGCCACGATGTTGTGTATTTTACCATTATGACACCATGAGTTGAAGTATATATGCGGTATAGCTGGGCTGCTTTTTTATTTTTTGGTTCCAGGGATTGAACTCAGGGGTGCTTAACCACGGAGCCACATCCCCAGCCCTTTTTATTTTATTTAGAGAGAGGGTCTTTCTGTTATTTAGGGCCTTGCTAAGTGGCTGAGGCTGGCCTCGAACTTGAGATCCTCCTGCCTCAGCCTCCGGAGCCGCTGGGATGACAGGTGTGCACCACTGCGCCTGGCTGGGCAGCTTTCTAACTGGCAGGTTTGGGTCATGGAGACCATATGAGTGCTGGCTGGGGGCACAGGTTCTGAGGTCTGTCTGAATCAACTCTTGGACTTACAACCTTCTTGACCTTGAGCAAGTCACTCTGCCTCGGTCTCCTCATCTGTAAATTGGAGGTGCTGAGAGTTTCTCCTTCATAGGGTCGTCGTGATGATTAACAGAATGAACTGTGAAAGACCTTGATGCGCATATTAACTGGCATACGACCAAGGCTTTCTGTCTGGGCTCTGTCGTCACCAACTGCAGGACGGAGTCCACCCTCTCCCACTGCCCCCGTGACTACCACGCGACCTGAGAACCTGCGTCCCGTGAAGCCACTTCCGCTATCACGGAAGCCGGCGAGCCTTAGGGACAACTTCAAAGCTGGACAGCGTCTATGACGTCATCTAGTCGAAACCATCCTTCTGTAATGAAGCAACTGAGGCCAGAGGGTGAGGGGACCTTCGCAGGGCTGTGACGTCAGTCCCTATGTGGTGGCCAAATCCAGATGAGGACAATGGGCCGGCCAGCCCCTGTGCATCATGGGTACTGAGGACATCACCTCCTTTCATTGCCAATAGAGTCTTAGCGTTTCAGGTATGAAAAGAAATCAGAGCGCCGGGTGTGGTGGCGCACACCTGTAATCCCAGTGGCTCAGGAGGCTGAGGCAGGAGGATCACAAGTTGGAGGCCAGCCTCAGCAACTTAGTGAGGCTCTAAGCAACTCAGCGAGACCCTGTCTCTAAATAAAATATAAAAAGGGCTGGGGATGTGGCTCAGTGGGTAAGTGCTCCTGGGTTCAATCCCCAGAGTCAAAAAAAAAAAAAAAAAAAAAGAAAGAAAAGAAACCAAACACAGATTCCAGGGCAGTCAGCGTTCATTCATTCTGTCATTCATTCGTTCAGTTTGTGTTTATTAAGCACCTGCCGTAGGCCCAACCTTAAGCCAGATGCTAAGATAAATAGCAAGATCGTTCCCTGTTCCCTGCACACAGCTGGTTTGAGGCCACCGAGGAATAGGGACAAGGAAACAGATCATCATAGCCGAGACCAGAGCAAAGGACAGGGAGCTGGTTATCAAAGAAAAGGAAGTAAGCAGAAAGCACTTCCCCATGAACGGGTTGCTACACCTCCGAGGGAAGGGGAGGATCACACTTTCCAACACAAGCAGTCACCCCCGGACAGCTCTTTTCCTGCCTTTAGGTTGTGTAGGCACAAGAAGAACAGAAACCTGGAATCTGGAAAGCAGCAGGACACCCCCACCCCCGTGGGCACCAGCTCTGGCTCCTGGTTCCTCTCCAGAGGAGTGTGTGTGTGTGTGTGTGTGTCTCTGTCTCGTCTATCCTTTAAATAAAATTTACTTTCTGCTGGGTGCAGTAGCTCCCAGGATGACACCTGTCATCCCAGCAGCTCAGGAGGCTGAGGAAGGAGGATAGCAAGTTGGAGGCCAGCCTCAGCACCTTAGCAAGGCCCTCAGCAACTCAGTGAGACCCTGTCTCTAAATGAAATATAAATAGTGCTGAGGATGTGGCTCAGTGGTCGACTGCCCCTGAGTTCAATGTCTGGTACCCGCCCTCCCAAAAAAACTACAACACAGCTGGATGTGGTGTGCACACCCGGAATCCCAGTGACCCCTGAGGCTGAGGCAGAAGGATTGAAAGTTTGAGGCCAACCTGGGCAACTTCATAAGATCCTGTCTCAAACTGAAAAATTAAAAAGGATTGGGGATGTGAGTTAGTGGGAAAGTAGCCCAGGGTTCAATTCCTAATACTGAAAGAAAAACAAAAAAAGAGAGATCTATAACATAATTTTGTTCATATGTATTTGAAACCATAGACAATCCTAAACAAAGCCATTCACAGCAAGAAATTAGAAACAGGATAAATGGGTTGTATTTGCTTAGAGGAATGGAAGAGGGATGCGGATATATATATATATATATATATATATATATATATATATATGTGTGTATGTGTATATATACACATATACATATGTATGTAAATATTTATATATGACAAAGAATAGCATTTACATAATAAAATTAAAAATACAATTAAAAATACAATTAAAATAATAAAAAAGTGCTAAATCCAGAGTACTCAGCTAGGAAGGCAGCTCAGAGGCGGAGCCCTTGCCTGGCATGTTTGAGTACCTGAATTTGATCCCAAGCATGGCGAATAAATAAATAGATAATAAAATAATAAGAAAAGAAGAAAAATAGACATAAATAAGAAAGCAACCTTCTCTAAGCCAATAATGATAAGTGACGTGAGGTGAGGTGGATGATGGGGTTGGCTCTCTGCACCCGACACCCCTAAATAAACTTCATTTTTAGGTACTGGGGATTGAACCCCCAGGGGCACTCAACAACAGAGCCACATCCCCAGTTCTTTTAATATTTTATTTAGAGACAGGGTCTCGCTGTGTTGCTTAGGACCTCACTAAGTTGCTGAGGCTGGCCTCCACCTTGCGATCCTCCTGCTTCAGCCTCCCAAATCACTGGGATGACAGGCCTGAGCCACTACGCTCTGTACCCCCAAATAAATATGTGAATGTATAAATAAGCAGCCACAGGGGTCTAAAGGCATTGTCTTAGGCCTCTTTGGGATTGGTTCCTAGTCTCCCCACACTGGTGAGCTGGTTCTAAGAGACCAGCCTGCTGTCCCCAGCATTAGCCTCTACTATGGGCCTCCTGCTCTGCTGGGTTGTCAGCAGCTATTTTCTGCAAGGCTGGTCTCTCAAAAATTTGCATATTCATAACCTGCTTCTACTGTGGAGAGGTGGCTCCTCCCTCTGCCTCCTCTGGCTGGCCTGCCATCCCTAACATCACTGAGTGGTGTTGAGTCTAATCCTCTGCCCAACCTCACTGTCTGACCTTGGCTCTGAGCTGCTCAGATTCTGGGCCTTGATGGCTGGGTTTTGACCTGAGAAGCCGCGGTTCTCCTCCCTGGGGTTGGGGTGTGGCTCAGTGCTAGGGCACTTGCCTAGGGTGCCCAAGGCCTGGGGTTCAGTGCCAGCACTCACCTCTAGAAGCAAAAACAAGACTTCCTTCTCTGATAGTCTCCTGTCACCTTGAACAGGAGGAAATCTCTGCTCACGTGCATATTTGCTCATTCTCTTTTGACTTTTGGGAATTTCACAGGTTGAAAAAGAATTGATGTAAAAATATAAGTAAATACCTGTTATCCCAGCAGCTCGGGAGGCTGAGGCAGGAGGATGGCAAGTTGGAGGCCAGCCTCAGCCACTTAGCAAGGCCCTAAGCCACTCAGTGAGACCCTGTCTCTAAGTAAAATATAAAAAAGGGCTGGGGATGTGGCTCAGTGGTCAAGCACCCCTGAGTTCAATCTCTGGTACCAAAAAATATATATGTATATATGCCAACAATGTATAAAAATACTTTACATAAAATATGTAAAACAATATATAAATATTTAAAATATATAAATATATAAATGTATATACACACACACATATGTGTGTAAATAAATAGTATCAGTAAGATACCATAAATCAGCATATGAAAATCCACAACTTTTAAAAATGTACAAACAATAACTGGTTAGAGGATATTCAGGGAGAGAAAATCCTTTATACAGTACCAACAAAGAACATGAAATATTTAGGAAAAAACATAATAAGAAATATGTGAAATGCTTATTAAACTCTCCTGAAAGACGCAGAGAAAAAGACACAAAGAAATGGAAGATTCCTTCTCTTGTTCAGAACGACAACATCAGAAGGATTCCGGTTCTCCTTAAATTTTAAAAAATTCCAATAAAAATAGCAGCAAGCTTCTTTGCAGAGCTAGGTGCTTGGTATTAAAGCTCTTATTTTAAAAAAATGCAAGAAGAGAGGCCCAGATGTAGCTCAGGAGTAGAGCGTGTGCTTAGCATGAGTGAGGCCTGGGTTCAATCCCCAGCACACAAAGGAAAAGAAAGGAGAGGAGGGAGGAAGGGAAAGAAGGAAGAAAGCGAGGGAGGAAGGAGAAATTAGTTCAATTTTATTTTATTATTATTTATTATTATTATTTTTAGTTAATTTTTATTTTATTTTATTTTTGGGCACTGGAGATTGAACTCAGGGGCACTTAACCACGGAGCCACATCTCAGCCCTGTTTTAATTTTTAATTTTGAGACAGGTTCTGGCTGTTACTTAGGGTCTCACTAGGCTGCTGAGGCTGGCCTCTAACTTGAGATCCTCCTGCCTCAGCCTCCCCAGCCACTGGGATCACAGGCGTGCACCACCTTGCCTGGCAGAAATTAATTTTAAACAGTGTCCTAATAAGACATAAACAGACCAGCAGACCAGTGGGACTTTTTTTAACTGGATAAATATGGCAGCTCAAATCAAGTCAGGCAAAGACCATCTTTGAAACAAATAATGTAGATACATCCCAAATGGATCAGGGATCTAGATGTGAAAAAGGAAACCACGTAACTATTACAAAACCACCAGTATCAAGGACTCCTCCTGACTCTCCAGAATCCTGGACTCAGGGATTTAAGCAATATTTACTGATATATTTATTTACTTCTATGTGATGCTGAGGATGGAACACGTGTCTCACACGTGCTAGGCGAGCGCTCTGCCATTGGGCCACGACCCAGACCTTCAAACCACCCCGGCTCACCTGCCTGGGCAGCGGAATGAACCGAATTTACCTGATGTGTTCAAGCTGAGTCTGCAGCAGATTCTGACAGCAGATTGGAAGCTGCTGGACTACATTTCCCAGACGCCTTGGCGCTCACTGGCTCCTGGGCTGAGCTCTGGCCAACGGAGCAAAGCAGGAAATGAACGTGCCCTGGCCCGACCTGACCTCTCGGCCTCTCTGCATCTACCCACTATGTGAACAGGGAAGGATTCCTAGAGGACGGGGTGGAAAGGGCGTCACTCCTGAATGATGGCATTCAGCAGAGAGATCCCCAGTCCCCAGCCACGATTGCGTTGGGCTGGGTGGCGAATGGCCCGCACCCGTTGCTGGGTTGAGCCGCTGGGATGAGGCTCACCTGAGTGGCTCTGGTGAACAGGGTATTTGCACGGTTGCGACCGCACCAGAAAAGCCCTTCCAGCGTTTGAGGATCCCTGCGTGCTTTCCGCCTCTATTTGTGATATGTCAACCCAGGAACATGCAAATTTGAGCTGGAGAGAGGGTTGCATACCAACCCACATCCAGGCGCCTGCCTCGGAAGACATAAGAAGAGAGGGGTGGGAGGCCCTGGGCATGTGACGAAGAGCCAAATGCTGGAGGAGAGAGAATCTTGGCACCCAGAGCAGATCGAAAAGACCAAGTTCAGACACGTTGGAAGTAATGTGTGGTTGTACCTCTAAGTTTAAACCCTCCTGTGTTTATTTTAGAGATGAGACCAGCGCATAGGGAGCGTTGTCACAGTTATAGACACTATAGACACTGTAATGCAGTAGCCGGACCAAGTCTGATCGTGAGGAGATGGCAGCGAGGCCAGGAGTCCGTTCCTCGGGGACAGAGGGTGGTAACATTTGGTGCTTCTTCTTTTGGAGCCGAAATAGATGGGCTCTGAGTTGCCAGTGACCCCGTGCCTGTTGTGATAGGAACCCTGCGTCTCCCCTGGGGTAGGGGGAATGTATTTTTTTGATTGGGAGGCAGTACTGGGGATGCCCCTAACCCTAACCCAAACTATTTATTTATTTTTCAGGCTCTTGCTAAGTTACTGAGGCTGGCCTCCAACTTGTGAACCTCCGGCCTCAGCCTCCTGAGTTTCTGGGATCACAGGTGTGCGCCCCCAGCCAAGGGGCAACATCATAGACACCTTTTGGAACATGATGAACATGGATGCCCTGAGGACAAAGCGGAACTTTCCGGAGCAGTGAGACGTGGGCGTGGCCATACCACAGGACCTCCCAACCCAGCAGAACTAAGCAGCAGCTCACTGCTGCAGAGCTGAACGGGGAGGAACACTGAAAGAAAAGGGGGCTTGGGAAAGGAGCAGGAAGGAAGGAGAACCCACATGCAGGCAGCGGGGAAGTTCACAGAAAGAACTAGAAGACGCTGTTTCAGAAAAGGAGCAACGTAGGTTGGCATCCGCAGCCCACAAGCACCCACGGAAGGCTCACTTCAAAGCAGCCTTGGGGGTGGCGTCTAGTGGTCCCTCTGTTGGGGACGCTAAAAATGCCACTGAGTGTTTAAAAGAGCGTGGGGCCCTGATTTGATCAGAGGTGCAAAGATAAGCTGGGTGAGTCAGGTTCCCGAGACAGCAAAACCCTGCGAATGTCTGATCCTAGAGAGGAGCTGAAAACGCATTTAACGCCCCCTTTTAAAATATGACTATCATACATATGAAATGACACTCTCAGCTCTCTGCAGCCGTGGGTTCAACTGAGGATTGAAAATAAATACATTTTTTAAATTACATCTGTATCATGCAGACATTTTTCTTGTCATTATTCCATAAGCAATACT
Organism: Glaucomys volans; assembly: GCA_020662805.1. Classification (NCBI taxonomy): domain Eukaryota; kingdom Metazoa; phylum Chordata; class Mammalia; order Rodentia; family Sciuridae; genus Glaucomys; species Glaucomys volans. The sequence continues at coordinate 57,215 of JAJEJO010004773.1, forward strand.
GTACAAAACTATTGCCTGGTTTAGATATTAAATAGTCATCTTAAGAGGATTTAAGCCAGGCATGGTGGTGCACACCTGTCACCCCAGTGGCTTGGGAGGCTGAGGCAGGAGGATGGCAAAGTGGAGGCCAGCCTCAGCAACTTAGCAAGGCCCTAAGCCGCTCAGTGAGACCCTGTCTCTAAATAAAATATAAAAAGGGCTGGAGATGGGACTCAGTGGTTAAGCACCCCTGGGTTCAATCTGTGCAAATACTATGGTGGTTTTATATAGGAGACTTGGGCATCTGCAGACTTTTGTTGGGAAGATTCCAGAAACAATCCTTTGCAGACACCAGGGATCCTGTAGATCCTGAAGGCATGCAAGATGGTTATGATATCAAGTGGGGAGGGAAAGGCCTTTAGGCCCTCCACCCAGAAGGACCCTTCTCTCTCCAGCTTTGTGGTGGTTCTCTCTCTCTCTCTCTCTCTCTCTCTCTCTCTCTCTTACTCCCTCCAGTCTGCTCAGGTGTCAGCTCTACAGAAAACCTAACCCTGACCAGCCTGGTCAAAAGCACCCTTATCTTCTGTGCAATATGGTAGCCGCCTACCACATACGGCTTTGACCTTTGGGGATACGGCTCCTCTGATTTCAGATGTGCGTGTGTGTCAAATACACAGTGTATTTGGAGATAGCATTAGAAAAGAACAGAAAGCACCAATACTTGTTTACATTGATTACATATTGAGGTGAGAACACTTGGAATAGATTGGTTTAGCCACTATTTATTATGATAATAAATTTCTTTATTTTCACTTTGGTAATGTGACCACAAGATAATGTTAAATCCCTGGTATGAGTCGTATTTGGTATTTGTGTCTTATTCCCATTGGACGATGTGATCTAGGATATATTTTTTTTGAGAATAGGAGCCATGACTGTCTTGACCCCAGAACCTACAAGAGTACCTGGCACATGAAATAGGTTTAGTAAGTAATTGTTGAATGGGACTCTGTGTTTATTGAAAACTTATCAGCATCCTGAATCTCTCTTCTTCCTCTTCCTCTCTCTCTTCCGTGTCCAGTGATATCATTGTTATTTACGAAATTGGCAGTCTTCCTTACCTGCTTACTTAAGAACCTTTTTCAATTTAGCCCCTTTTTGAATAGACAATAATACATCTTTGGCCACCATCTTCTGAAAATAATCTTCTTTTCCAAAATAGTTATGGCATTTTAGATGGCCCATGGTATTAGTCTGTCCTTCATTGCTATAATGAAACACCTGAGGCAGATTAAGTCTATTGTAAAAGAGGTTTATTGGGTTCACAGTTTTGGAGGTTCAAGGGCATGGTGCCTGCACTGACTCAGCTCTGGTGAGGGCCCTCATGCTGCATCACATCATGGTGGATGGCAATGGTCAAAGTGTGTGTGGAGGAAGAGATCCTATCTCCAACCAGGAAGCCAGGGAGAAAGAGACCAGGTTCCCACAATGCCTTCTGAGGGCAGCCCACCCAGTTGACCTAAAGACCTCCCACGAGGCCTTGCCTCTTAAAGATCCATACAACATCAACACACCACACTGAGGACCCAGCTGCCCACACGTGGACAGCTGGGGATGCTTCAGTCAGCCTTTTCACTGCTGTGACTGACCAGCACAATATAGAGGAGGAAAGATTGATTTGGGGTTCACAGTTTTAGAGGTCTTAGTCCATAGAAGGCTGGCTCCATTCCTGGGGGCCTGAGCTGAGGCTGGACATCATGGAGGAAGAGTGTGGTGGAGGGAAGCAGCTCCCATGGTGACCAGGAAGCAGAGAGACTCCACTCCCAGATGCAAACATGTCCCCACAGCCACCCCCCAGTGCCCACCTCCTCCTCCACAGCACCTGCCTCCACACTCTTCCTCCATGATGTTCAGCCTCATCTCAGGCCCTGAGGAATGGAGCCTGCTGTCTGTGGACTGAGCCCTCTGCCACCGTGAGCCCCAAATACACTTTTCCTCCTCTGCAGTTGTTCTGGTGGGTCTTTTAGTCTCAGCAGCGAAAAGTTGACTAAAATACTGGAGGATCCAGAAAATAAGCAAAGAGCACATAAAGACAAAGTATGTGCATCCCACAGATTTTGTCTTTGCTCAGAGATGGGAAGCATGCTCTCCATTCATGTTTAAAAGGCAGTTTGGAGGATGAAGTTGGGCATTCTTCTCCTGAGAATAATGTTTGCGTTTTTACGAATTTAGGATAGTTCAGATAAATCTCTGCAGAAATAAAATCCAGCCTAGCGACAAGATTTCAGGGGCCACCATCTAACAGAGCACACGAGTGGGCACAGATTCTGTCCTTGAGGGTGTCCCCGATGATGCTGAGTCCTAGCTATAGCTCTGTGTCACCAAGGTGCAATCGCTCTGAAATTGGTGCACACATTGCCTGCCGAAACCTGGAAGATAATACCTGTGCTCCTATGGAGGGAGAAATGACCTTCACCAGCACATCCCCGCAACAGGCCCTGCAGAGCTGCGGCTGGTGGGCTGTTTAGCCAGACCTAAGGCCAAGCCAGGCGCGACAGCTGCCGGAACAGCCCTTGGAGGGAGCATGCCCGGGGTCGGGGCCCCAGCACAGACCCGCCTCTCCATTAGCTCTGAGCCTGCCTGAGTATTTTCTGGAAACTGCTAGTAATGCAGCCCAGATCGCCTGCCCGGAGCTGAAAGGAAACACAAAAGGATGGAGTCAAAGGCTTTGATAGGAAATCCTGCGGTGACTGCAGAGCCAGGGTGGGGAGCCCATGTGCAGGGACAGCTGAAGGAGGCCTGACCCTTCTAGAAGGCAGGTTTTGAGGCAGAGGTGCCAACCGGCCCTGGTCGTCAGTTAGGTAGCAGTGAGTTCATGCTCATGGAGTCTCTGCGGGAGGAATGGGTGCTCTGGTGGAAGTGTGTCTCTGCAAAGAGGAAAACACCTTTTCAGAGAAGGGGGACTTGCAGGGACACATGTGTCCTGACATCTTCCACGTATATGCAGCAAGGGTCTCTTAGTCACTCTCTCAGAGTCAGTGTCGGGGACCTGAGAGTGAAGAGAATATCGCTGCATCTATTATTTCATTTAACTCCGCCAACCTGAGAGTCCTCATCCCCATTTTACAGCTGGGTTAGTCGAGGCTGAGAAAGATTGACTGACACCTTGACTTTAGGAACGTGACCCTCTTGTTTGAAAGATCAGCATGTGAGCAAATAATTAGGGCACATCAGAGTCAGTGCGAATAGAGCTTTGAATGCTTTAACGTGGGCTCAAAGAAGAGAGATGAATCCTGCCTGGCAAGAGCTGTGAGGCAGGGAAGGGTCCCCAGGGAGGGGCTGTTTGAGCAGGGCATCCACGGTTGCATAGGAGTTTACGGCAGAGATGGGAAGGGGAAGGGTATTTGGGCGGAGGGAACAGCGTATGAGAAGCTCAGCAGGAAGCATATATTTGGGGGAGCAGGCTGTACTTGGAAAAGGTGTGAGGGGGAGGAAGGAAAACGGGGATCAGATGAAGTTGACCGTGGCCTTGGTGTTAGTTTGTACATGGATTCAACTGCCCCTCCCCCCAAAAATAAAAAGTTCCCAAACCAGAGTGACTTGAAAACTAAGGAATGGACCTGGGCGGCCCAGCGCTAGCAGGGGGTTCCCCAGCTGCAGAGACGCAGTCCCTCCGCCTGGGTGCCCAGGCATCCCCAGGGACCGGGCGTCACTCACAGGGTGGGACAGAACTCGTCCCGCACCTGTTTTCTACCCTCATCACCTCGATATTCTACCGAGCCCTCCGCAGAGCCCCCTGTGACGCATCCTCGATCACCTCCGCCAGGTCCGTGGTCCCGACAGAGTAGCACGGATGGTCCCCATCAGGGGTGGGAGGACCAGCTGCCCAGGGTGCCATTGGGAACCTGCACCTGCAGCTCGGAGGCCCCACCCACCCCCCAGGGTCGCCCCTCCCCGCAGAGGAGCCTGGGAGCTGTAGTTCTCCCTCGGGGCCGCCGTCTGCCCACTGCAGACGGGAGGTCCTGTCTCCCTGAGACCGCAGCCCGCGTGGCCGCCAGGAAGCCGGGGACACAGCCCTCTGTGTCCTGCCCCCGTGATCTCTAGGACGCCTTTGAAAAACTGATGTGATGTGCTTACATTTTCTGCTCAGTTTATTTTCAGATCTGCTGCCTTGGCACACTGATTTTTTTCCCCCGTTCTCAAAACTAGAACTAGATGTGGGAGCAAATTGAGAAACAAATAACCGAACGCTGACCCAAATACATGTGCTTTGGAAGCAGGAATCCTGCTACTGTCTTAAAGACGAGGTCCCTCCTGGCTGGCTTCTGTGCGTTTCCAAGAGCCCTGCTGTCGTCCTTTGCCTAAGTCCACAAAAGCAAGCCGTGGGCACCTTGTCCACTGTTCTGAGCTGAAGAGAGGGCATCGGGCTTCTTGGTGAGGTGGGGTGGGGAAATGAGGGCACGTGTCGGCTTTACAACATCTTGCACCTAGATCCCACTGTGCACACCCTTTAGGGTGTTACTGGATCTTTCTCAGCTTCAGTTAACCCATCTGTAAAATGGGAGTGCTGAATCTAGGGTTCGCAGAATTAAATGAGATACTATATGAGACCCCCAGAGCAGGGAGGCTCAACCAAGTCTTGCTTTACTTCTAATTTGGGACAGGACTGACAGTAGGTGCAGATTCTTTGATAGAAGCTACTCTCCAAGAAAGGATTTAAAAGCTGGGTTTCTTGCAAAGAGAGAAAGGCACCTCTTGCTCGATTAGTGCTTTAACCAAGTGATCAACCCTGACTCAAGGAATAAAGACGCAAAGTGACACCATCCAGCAGCTGTTGTGTGGCATGGGGGGACAGAGTGTCCCTTCTACACTACACCACACTGCACCCGAGACCTGGATATAATGAGGAAGAAACATCAGATGAATTCAAGCCAAGGAATGTTCTAGAAAAACCACTGGGTCCTAAGCAACTCAGTGAGACCCTGTCTCTAAATTAAAAATAAAAAGGGCTGGGGATGTGGCTCAGTGGGTAGGCGCCCCTGGGTTTAATCCCTGGTGAAGAGAAGAGAGGAGAGAGGAGAGGAGAGGAGAGGAGAGGAGAGGAGAGGAGAGGAGAGGA
>JAJEJO010004773.1:82927-105044 GCA_020662805.1 Glaucomys volans
CCTTCCTTCCTTCCTCCCTCCCTCCCTCCCTCTTTCTTTCTTTCTTTTCTTTTCTTTCTCTTTCTTTTCTTTTCTTTTCCCTCCCTCCCTTCCTTCCTTCCTTCCTTCCTTCCTTCCTTCTTTCTCTTTCTTTCTCTTTCTTTTCCTTCCTTCCTTCCTTCCTTCCTTCCTTCCTTCCTTCCTTCCTTCCTTCCTTCCTTCCTTCCTTCCTTCCTTCTTTCTTTCTTTCTTTCTTTCTTTCTTTCTTTCTTTCTTTCTTTCCTTTCTTTCTTTCCTAGGATCACCATCGTGTCTTGGTCTGACTGGTCCTCGGGGAGGCCGCGCTTGCTCCCCGGACTCCCCTCTGACTTGGCTCCAGGCTCCACGGGCCGCAGTCGTGCTCTTCGTCTGGTCGGTCTTATTCGTCTTATTCGTTCCGCTCCACACCTGAAATCAGCGCCCCCTCCAGGGAGACCTCCTCCTTTCCTATGTGAGACCCGAATTCGGGCAAACTAGTGAGATCACCCATCCTAACTGTAGAACGCGCAGCCTTCCTTACTCTGCTCCGAACTGTGGCCTCCCGTAAACTGCGTCTAACGCACGTGCGATCACGGTAAGGGATGTCTGGAGGTTAAAAAAAAAAAGTAAGTATGCATGTTGATCCGTCTCTCATGCTGGTCCAGGAATTTTTAGGCAAAGTTGGGGAGAAAAAATTTTCAACTATCCTAAGCAACGCTACAATTTTTTTTTTTTTTGGTATAATATTCAATTAGTTCTTTAGAATAAATTTCTAAAACTAAAATTGTTGCGTAAAAGGCACTTTATATTTTTCAGGTTTTGTTTTAACTGTTCTGCTGTGGGTGTGGGTGTCCCCAAAGCCCACGTGGGAGACAGAGCAGGAAGGCTCAGAGGAGGAGTGGCTGGGTGGTGAGAGCCTCAACCCCATCAGTGCACTGCTCCCTGGGGGGTCAGCTGGTGGTCCCTGGAGGCAGGTGCTGTGGAGGAGGAGGTGGGCACTGGGGGGTGGCTGTGGGGACATCTTTGCATCTGGGAGTGGAGTCTCTCTCTGCTTCCTGGTCACCATGGGAGCTGCTTCCCTCCACCACACTCTTCCTCCATGATGTCCAGCCTCAGCTCAGGCCCCCAGGAATGGAGCCTGCCCTCTGTGGACTGAGCCCTCTGCCACCGTGAGCGTGAAACTCTTCCTCCTCAAATTGTTCTGGTCGGGTCCTCACAGCAACAAAAAGCTAGGACATCGTACATACTGCCAAGTTGTCCTAAAAGAAAACATTGTACTACTTAACAGTTCCACTAAGAGTGTGAAAAAATAGAGCTTGTTAACTGAAACGTCACCTACTTTGAATTTTGGCCAATTTTGAAAATCACCCACTTGATCAATGAGAAAACAAAAGCAAAAAGAAACCTGGTATTTCATAGTTTTTAAACAGGCTTTTATCTGCACAGGGGATGAAGTCTTGGCTTCATTTGGACTAGTTTTGTTTTACTTTTTGTGACTAACGCGTGCATTCCTTTCCTTACTGAATTCTAGAAGTTCTTCATAAATAAAAGATATTAATTCCCTTTTATATCTATGATGTGGTTCACATTTGACTTTAATCCCCAGTCCACATTTGACTTTAATCATTTTTTTCTGGTAGCTTTTCATATGCAAACATTTAAAATTCCAAGTCGTCAGTCTTATATTATTTTAATTTCCCTTTTATTTAGGGATCATAATGAGAAAGTCCTCTCCACTTAGATATCTCTACAATTTCACCTTATTAACTTTTTCTTTTACTTCCACTTTTCAAAAATCTTACATTTTAAAAACAGGGATTATTTATTATGTTATATGGTGTGAGATAGTTTTTTGACTGATTTTTTTCAAATACCTACACTGTTGAGTTCTTTTGTTTTGTTTTGTTTTGTTTTGGTACCAGGGATTGAACCCAGGGACCCTTAACCACTGAACCACATTCCCAGCCCTTTTTATTTTTTTATTTAGAAACAGGGTCTTACTGAGTTACTTAGGGCCTTGATAAGTTGCTGAGGCTGGTCTCCAACTTGAGATCCTCCTGCCTCAGCCTCCCAAGCTGCTGGGACTACAGGCATGTGCCACTGCACCCAGCTCAAATATCTAGACTTTTTAATGGAATTTATTACATATTACATATATATAAATAATGATATATAATATCATTATATTATATGGTCCTATTAATTTAATAGGGCGCATCTAACATACACCAAATTCCCATATAAACATTGGTAGTTAATAGACCACATTCGTTTCCAGGGAAATAACTACCTAGTCTTCCTTCAGTAGCACATTGTGTTAATTCTGAGAATAGCATTACAAAATTCCACCCTTTGGTAGAGCAAGTCATCTCTTTACACTCTCTTTTCCAAACTGAATTGGCCATTCCTATATTCATTTCAAAAAAATCAGTAAAGCTTTCATAAGGTAAACAATTCATTTTCATAAAATGAAAATGAAAGTAAGAAATATGGGGGACATTTTCAAATGGAAGGAAAACAAAACATACCCAAAATCACAACAAGGAAGAGAACAATTTTAAGTATTGAATGAATTACAATCTAGACATACTTCTAAACACATATATATGTATGTATATATATATGTGTGTGTGTGTGTGTGTGTGTGTAAATGGGAAGGTTTATATTTAATATTTGACTTTAACGAAAGAATAAAAACTTGTATGAAACTAAAGAAATCGCTGAACTTCAGAAAATATCTTTGAATCATAAAATGGCCCTGAAAACTTTCTGTAAGGTTATGAAACAGTTAGAAAGCTAGACTGATTTTACATTTCTATCTACATATCTCAGTTTTGGATAAAATGTTATCAAGTCTGTGATGTGGCATCTGAGAAGATTTGTATTCTCACCCTTCTTTCCTCCACTAGCATTTTAAGAACTATAATATTTTAATTCTGTCAAGCATTCTGACATTCACATTGGGCTCAATAAACATTTTTTCCGGTTGCTTAGTTTGGGATCTGTGTTCACAGGTTAAACATTTCCGTATTTACATGACATAACACTGGCCTTTCTATTACATTTTCTCCATTACTTAAATTCGAAGTTAAAATCTCATCCTTGGTTCTACTTACCAAGTCAAGTTGGCTTTTTTGTTTTTGTTTTATGTTTTTTGGGTTTTTTGCAAGAGGTGACATGTGCAGTATTTCTTGGCTCCTTTCATATTTGAAAGAACCTGTTTTCTGTCTCCTGGAAGAACTCTCTGACTGGCTGTGATTATCTTCCATCACACTTTCTTCCCCTCAGATCATTAGTCGTATTGCTAATGAATTCAGTACATGGAAGGCTGCTGTGGAGAAATCCAAGGCTGATTTTTTTGGGGGGATATGGGGGCAGGTCCTGGAGATGGAACTCAGGGTCACTCGACCCCTGAGCCACATCCCCAGCCCTTGTGTTTTGCTTAGAGAAGGGGTCTCCCTGAGTTGTGTAGGGCCTTGGTTTTGCGCAGTCTGGCTTTGAACTCAAGATCCTCCTGCCTCAGCCTCCCGAGCCACTGGGATGACAGGTGTGCGCCACGGTGCCCAGCCTAAGGTTGATTTTATTTTTGTCCTTTAGAAAAGACTTGTTTTTCCATCCAAATGCCTGAAGAATGCTTCTAAAGTTCAATAACTTAACAAGGTCAAAATACTGATCATTCTGCACAGAGTCCTCCCTGAACACTGCGTGTGCCCGTGAGCCAGCTCTGCTTCTTCCATGACAGGGATCTGTCACTGTTTATGAACATTCCCTCTGTTCCAGGTCTCGGGCTCTGTATTGGAGGAACTCGAATTATCCTTGTTTTGGTTCACCTTTGTTTTTTTTTCAAATCTATCATCTTTTCCTTAATTACTTTATTCTTGTATTTTTCCTCTGAAATTTTTGTGAGTTATCTGAAAATCTTTTCTGTAGAGCCAAAATTTGATTTCTAGACAAATCTATTTGATTTCTTGCTGTGTTATATATTAGATCTGTAATAATTTTTGGAGTCTCATTATTTTTCCTTATCTCCACAGCTTTGCTTTTCATCCCTGTTTGTTGTATCCTTACCTCAGCATTGTCACAATTTGTTTATTTTCCTATTGCTGGACATTGGTGCTGCTTCAGGGCTTTGACTATTTTGCATGTGTCCTTGTGTTAGTCAGCTTTCTGTTACTATAATAAATACTGCGATAATCAACTTATAAAGACAAAAGGTTTGGTCTCACAGTTTTGGAGGTTTCAGTCCATGATCTGTTGACCCCACTGCTTTGGGTGAGGCAGCACATCATGGCAGGGAACTCGTGGTGGAGCAAAATTGCTCACCTCATAGCTGAGAAGTAAGAGAATGAGGAAGAGTCCACATCGCCCTTTGGGGCCCACCCCCAAAGACCTGAAGAGCTCCCACTAGGCTCCACCTCTTAAAGGTCCACTGCCTCCAAATAGCACCAACCCAAGGACCTTTGACACATGGGCCTTGAGAAGACATTCAGATCCAAACTGTGGCTGTCTTCTTATGAACACATATTTTGTTTCACCTGACCAAAAACCTTGAAGTAGGGATATATTTAACTTTATAGGTGACCACCAGTTTTCCAAAGTAGCCATATCATTTTATATTCCTACTAATGACTCCACAGAAAGTCAACCCTTGATTCTGTTGGTCTTTTGAACACTAGCCATTCTGCTGAGCATGGAGCAGGGCCCCATGATGATTTCAAATTGCATTTCTTGGGACAAATAATGTGAGCATCCTTCACGTGCTCATTGCCCGTGTACAGTTCTTCTCTTTGAAGCATCTGTTTACATACATTGCCTGTTTTTAAAAATTATATTCCAATGTCCTTTGTTGAAAAATGAACTGACTACAGTCATACTCACATAGTGACATTTTGATCAATGATGGGTCACACTTGTGATGGTGATCCCGTAAAGTTGTACCACCTGGTGAAGTTGTGGCCGTCTTAGTACACTCTGTGACGTCCACACAAGGACATCCTCACTTAGTGACAGATTTCCTAGAGTGTACCGCTGTTGTTAAGCAATGCATGTGTGTGTGTGTGTGTGTGCGCGCGTGGGTCTGTTTTGGACTCTCTGTTCTACATAGCAATCTATTTGTCCATTCCACCACCAATACCATGGTGCCTCTTGGCTTCTTTAGGCTTGCAGAAGGCTCTGAAGTCAGATCATGTGAGTTCTAGCTTCATGCTGTATTTTTAAGATTATTTGGTGTTGTATGTCCTGTCTATTTCATACACATGTTAGAATCTACTTATCATTTCTTTTTTGGTACTGGGGATTGAACTCAAGGGTGCTTCACCACTGAGCCACATCCCCAGCCCTATTTTGTATTTTATTTAGAGACAGGGTCTCACTGAGTTGCTTAGGGCCTCGCTAAGTTGCTGAGGCTGGCTTTGAACTCCTGATCCTCCGGCCTCAGCTTCCTGAGCTGGTGGGATAACAGGTGTGCGCCAACGCACCCAGCTACTTATCAATTTTTGCAAAAAAGTCTGTCAGACTTTTGATCTAGATCACCTTAAATGTATAGATAGTTTTGGAGAGAACTGATATTTTAATTATATTGAGTCTTTCAATTAATAAGCATGGTATATTTCTCTGCTTTTGTAGATCTTGAATTTCTTCCAGCTATCTTTTACATGCAAATTTGTTCCAGCTATGTTTGACATGCAAAAGACATTTTTCTAAACATATAGAATGTGAATAATGTATATGCAAATGGTCAAAAAATTGTGATCATGTGTTTTTTTTTTAAGCCAGCATTTTTACATGAACTGATAAAAGATCTAACACGGAAGGGAGAGAGCCCCCAGTAAATACTGCAAAATACTCCGTAAACACTGTATTGATAAAGGGCAGTAGATACTCCGAATCTTTAAGTAGTATAATAATGCTGATTCTTATAGTAATTCCTAGTGAAGAAAAATGATATTGTAAACAAGATAACAGTCTGATTGCAGTTTTGTGTAAAAAAGCCTATCTGACTCTTACATCCAGAGGTTTGACATTGTTTACACAAATATGCCTCATCTTTGCCGCCACTGCCTGCCCTCATGTGGGGTGGGCACCCTTCTGCTTGTTCCTGGACCACTGAAATCACATCCGAACCCATCTCTCTGTCTCAGTCTCCCAGCTGCCAATTCATCCCACCTGCTGGACTCCAGAGTAACTTTTTAGCCCCTCCCCCCTTTTTGCCATTGTCCCAGATATGGAACATCTATAAAAACTTAAATTGAGTAACAAATATACCACCTATGGTAAATTTGAAATAGTTATTCCTTTTAGGATTAATTTTTATTTTTATTTTTATTGGCACCAGGGATTGAACCAAGGGGCACTTAACCACTGAGCTACATCCCCAGCCCTTTTTTCATTTTATTTAGCAGACAGGGTGTTGCTCAGTTGCTTAGGGCCTCACTAAGTTGCTGAAGCTGGCCTCCAACTTGCGATCCTCCTGCCTCAGCCTCCAGAATTGCTGGGATTATAGGCATGCACCACTGCCCCAACTAGAGGTCTATTCTTTTGAGAAAAGTAAAAGTTGAATGATTAAAGTATCTGAATATATACATATGTATACATATATATATTTCCTTATATATATGTAAGTTGAAAACATAAAAGCTTATATATCCTTTATATATAACTATATATTAAATAGCATATATTATGTTATTATGTATGCTACATAATATCATATGGAATATAAAGGTATTTTAGCTCTATATTATTATTTCCAACCAATTTTAATGTACCCGTGTCAATTTTTTTTTTTTATATATTCTTGGATTGAAGACCTGGGACTTATTTGGTCAAACATACATCCGCCCCTCTAATGTCTATTTGTTTGCTTTCTCTGCTAAATAAAATGGTTCAGATACATCTTCTTTGGAATATCATTATTGTAGCATGCAAATATATTCTGTCTATCCATGATTATCAGTCAGAGATGACTAATTTCTCATTAATTAAGATTAAAAGCACATGCTTCAAATAATTTTGGCTAAGTCAAAATATCTGAACCATCATTCAGATTTCCGATTAATTGTTTTATTCGGCTTTTTTCCTTCTGTTACTAAAATACCTGATAAGAACAATTAGAGGAGGAAAAGTTGATTTGGCTCCTGGTTTCAGGGGTCTCAGTCCCTGGACAGCCAGCTCCATTGCTTAGGCCCCAAGGTCAGCAGGACATCCTGGTGGCGGAGTGTGGGGGAGGGAAGTGGCTCAGTCCCCGCACCACAGACAACACGTTTCCCAGAGGCACGCCCAGGGCCGCCTCCTCCAGCCACGCCCACCCGGCCACAGTTCCCACCAGTAAAACCCTGTCAGGGGTTAATGCGCTGATGGGGTTAGGGCTGACATGACGCAATCTGAACTTCCCTGCACCGTCTCACACATGAGCTTCTGGGGACACCTTCTATCTAAATCATAACAAGTTACTAACCTGAAAATGTAAGAGATTAAAATACTGCATAAAACAATCTGTACCTTCTACCTTGGTAAAGAACCTTCGTTTGAGCCGGGCACGGTGGTGCACACCTGTCATCCCAGCGGCTTGGGAGGCTGAGGCAGGAGGATCACAAGTTGGAGGCCAGCCTCACCAACTTAGTGAGGCCCAAGCAACTCAGTGAGTCTCTAAATAAAATACAAAAAAGGGCTGGGGATGTGGCTCAGTGGTTAAGCGCCCCTGGGTTCAATCCCCAGCAGCAAAACAACAACAACAAAAAAGAGCCTCCCTTTGTCTGTCAGCACAGCGAGCCACCAAGAACAAACTGCCCATCAGGTCTCCTGATTGATGCTTTGAGCTGCAACTTCCCGACTGTGACAGAAATCTTGATTTAAAATATGATCAGCACTGCCTTTACGTTAAAAAAAAATCCTCACTACCTGGAAGTCATGGACTCAAAGATGGACAGCTGGTCATCAAGCAAATGACCTTCAGGGAAGACCTCCACGTGAATTTTCGAAATACACATCAGTAAGAGGAAATCTCCCCTCCACAGAATGCTGGTGTCTTGCCTCCAAGTAGTAAGTCCTCTTTGATTTTCATTATGGACGACTCTATGGTCCATCCTGTCCTAATTATGTGCAGGAAAGATGGGAAAGGAAAGGATGTGGAATCACACTGCATTTCCGCTTGCCAGAGTGGAAGAGAAGAAAAAGAAGCATGTGAGGCCTCAGGCCCCTGTGGCCTTCCAGTAGCTTCCACTGACATCGCGGGGTCATCATGCTGTGCCTCACGATTTCCCTCTCCCATTTTCCCCAGCTCATTGTGACATAATTATGTTGCATTTCTTTCTGGCCAGGGGCCGGTGCTGTCTTTCATATAGGACATGGACAGCAGGGCTCAACCCGAGCCTCCTTGGAACGGTGGGCTCTCTGCTCTCGTCTCAGTCTTGGCAATGCCGATTTTCATGCTCCCTCCTGGCACATTTTCTGGCTGCAGGAAGATGCATTCGGCTCTGAAACTTGCAGGAGGGACGAGCGAAGGAGCTGGTCCAGGCTCCTCGGTACTGTAATTTACCCTTGAGCCAAGTTGTTTTGGGAATGTGTTGAGAAGGCGAACGCTGCTCTCCTTCTTTTTATAGCCTCGTAATTGCTAAAGGAGAATTGTCTTTGTGTCAAACCGATGGGAACATTTTTATTCTTCTATTTTCGTCTCCCCTTGCATACTTAGCATCAATGTTTTCTGAGAGGGACATCAGGCCAAAATCTTGTCAGTAAAAATCTTAGCCTTCATGGCAAAATTTCTAAGATCTTAAATATTAATCGAGAGTCTTTTGGAGGGACATCACTCTGTCACAAAACCATGTTCTAAATGCTTCCGGTGAGACATCTAGTTTATCTTTCACAAAAGCAGACAGGTAAGTGCTGCTGTCGTTGACATTTTTCAGAGGAGGGTGGGGAGATGGAGAGGCGTTTGAGAAACTTGCTTGAGAGATCACAGTGCACGTGTTGAGCCAGGAGTTAAATTCAGACAGCTGGAGTCTGCCACGTGATGACCTTGGCAGAATTGCGGACACTGCCAGCTCCCAGATACTCAGGAGGTCCAGACTTCCACTCTTTCAGCCCCGCCAGGAGAAGTGTGGGCTCATTCCTCAGGAAGTACCATGTTGATATTAAATACCTGTGTCAGTCAGGTTTCCATTACTGTGATAAAATACCTGAGAAAAACAACCTCGAAGGTTTCACAGGTTTCAGTCCATGGTTGCTTTGCCCCATAGCTTTTGGGCCCGTGGCAACACAGTACATCATGGTGAGGAGCAGCTCACTATTGCCAGGAAGCAAAGAAAGAAAGACAGGAAGAGGCAGGGATCTAATGCCCCCTCCAGGCACCTGCCTCCAATGGCCTCACCTCCTGCCCCCAGCCCCCACCTCCTAAGGGCTCCACCCCCTTTCAAGGTGACAACCACACTTTTTGGGGGACATTGAAGATCAAAGTGTAGCAAAGTGGGGTATGACTAGGAGAGAGCCTGTGTTCCCAGCAAGTTTGTAAACCAGATTTCTTGTAAGTTGGACTTTTGATGTTTTTTGTATGTCCGAGGTTTTCTGTTTCGTCCTGTGTTGATCAGCTTTTTGTCGCTGTGACAAATGTTTGAGAATAACAACTTAAAGGAGGAGAGACTTATTTTGGCTCACAGTTCTAGGAATTTTAGTCCATAGTTGGCTAGCTTCGTTGCTTTGGGCCTCAGGTGGAGCAGAACATCATGGAAGGGTATGGCAGAGGAAAGCTGCTCACCTGTGATAACAGGGAATCAGAGAAGCCAGGGACATGATATAGTCCCCAAAGGCATGCCCCTAAGAACCCACTCCTTTCAACTAGGCCCCACCTCCTATCCTTTCCCCCACATCACAAAATCAATTCAAATTATGAATCCCTCCATGGATTTATCCAATGATGAGGTCAAAGTCCTCATAATCCAATAACCTTCCAAAGGCACCACCTCTGAACCCTGCTGCCCTGGGGAGCAAGCCTTCAATACATAAGCCCTTGAAGTACATTCCAGATCCAAACCATAATGTTCTCCCTAATATTTAATCAGGTTTTTTTTTAAAACTACAACCTACTTTGGCTATGCAGTGGGAAATTGTACTTGGGCTACCCCTTTATGTGGAAGCAGTACGTGAGGGCTGGAGCAGCAGCAGCACCAGGAAAGGCACACTTCACAGCCATTGTTATTAAAAAATAGAAAATAGCAAGTATTGGCAAAGATGTGGAGAAATTGGAACTCTTATACGTCGACAGGTATTTTAGTCAGTTTTTTCCCTCCTGTGACTAAAAGAATGACCAGGACAATTTTGGAGGAGGAAGTTTATTTGGGGCTCACGGTGGCAGAGGGCTCAGTCCACAGACAGCAGGCTCCATTCCTCGGGGCCTGAGCTGAGGCTGGACATCATGGAGGAAGAGTGTGGTGGAGGGAAGCAGCTCCCATGGTGACCAGGAAGCAGAGAGACTCCACTCCCAGATGCAAACACGTCCCCACAGCCAGCCCCCAGTGCCCACCTCCTCCACCACAGCACCTGCCTCCAGGGACCACCAGCTGACCCCCCAGGGAGCAGTGCACTGATGGGGTTGAGGCTCTCACCACCCAGCCAGCTCTCCTCTGAGCCTTCCTGCTCTGTCTCCCACGTGGGCTTTTGGGGACACCCACACCCACACCGTAACAATGGGAATTTAAAATGGTGCAGTCACTGTGGAAAATAATTTGGCCATCCCCCAAAAGTTAAACAAAAGGTAATCATATATCTATCAATTCTATTTGTGCACAAACACTCAAAAGAATGAAAATCAGGGACTCAGTCTTCCACACCAAAGTTAAGAGCAGCATTATTCACAAAAGGCAAAAGATAGAAACAACCCAAATGTCCATCAGCAGTTACACAGTTAAACAAAAATGTGGTGTGAACGGTTGTCTCTTGGTATCTGCAGGGATTGATTCCAGGACCCCCGGGGACACAAAAATATGTCCAGTGCTCAAGTCTCTGGTGTGAAGTGGTGTGGCGCTTGCATATAACCTGATCACATCCTACTCTGTACTTAGATCATCTCTAGGTCACCCAGCATACCTAGTACAACGTAAGTACTATATGCATAATTGTCACATTGCATTGTTTAGAATATAATAACAGGAAAATGTCTGTATGTGTCCGGTACAGGCACAATAGTTTTTTCCCTAAATATTTCTGATCCACAGTTGATTGAATCTGCAGATGCTGAACCTACAGACACAGGGGGCCAACGGTACATCCAATGGGATTTTATTCAGCACCAAAATAAAATGAAATTCTGATACATATGATAGCAAGGCTGCACCTTGAAAACATGTGAAGTGAAACACGCCAGACGCACACGGACAGACATGATGTGTTTCTACTCATCCGAAGAGTCAAATTCATACAGATAGAAGGTGGCTGGGGAGAGCGGGGGATGGGGAGTCCACTGTACCCATTGCTTCATGGGTATAGAATTTTTGTTCAGGATGCTGAAAAAATTCTGGAAATGGATGGTGGTAACATCTGCATGACACTGTGAATGTGCTTAAAGCCACTGAATTGTGCACTTTAAACTGTTTAACACCTAGGAGAAAATGTCGGATCAACGCTCCAGCTTGCAGGCCCGGGCAATGACCTCCTCAGAGGACCCCTGAATCTCAGGAAATAATACCAAGAGTTCATGAACAGATGGCATCCAATTGAAAAATCTTCTGTGTAGCGAAGGGAACAAATTAGGAATGTGAAGAGAGAACCTACAGAATGGGAGAAAATCTTTGCTAGCTGCTCTTCTGACAGAATACTGTATGTAGAATATATAAAGAACTCAAAAAACTTACACCAAAAACCCAGTAACCCAGTTAATAAATGGGAAAATGAATTAAACAGACACTTCTCAAAGGAACAAATGCAAATGGTCAACAAATATATGAGAAAATGTTCAACATCAGTAGTGATTAAGGAAATGCAAATCAAAATTACACTGAGGTTTCATCTCACACAGTGAGCATGGCGCCATCAAGAGTCCCGACAGTGATGGATGCTGGAGAGGACAGACAGGGAGAGGAACACTCTGACCGCGTCGCTGGGATTGTAAATCAGTGCGACCACCATGGAAATCAGTACGGAGGCTCCGCAAAGACGAGGCATGGGACCTCCGCGGGATCCAGCCATCCCACCTCATGGTGTCTATCCTGAAGAATTAAAGTCATCAAAATACAGTGACCCGGGCCTGCCCATGCTGACAGCAGCACAACTCACCACAGGCGAACGGTGGACCCAGGCTCGGTGTCCACCAACAGGTGAATGGACAAAGAAAACGAGGTATGTATGCACAACAGAGTTTCATTCAGCCAAAAAGAAAAATTAAATTATGTCCTTTGCAGGAAAATGGAGGGAACTTGAGAATTTTATGTTAAGCCCAATAAGTCCAACTCAGAAGTCAGCGGGTTATATGTTTTCTCTCACACGTAGAAGCTAGAGAGGAAAGAGAGAAGGAAAGTTTGGAGGAAATCTCATGAAAATCAAAGGGAGATCAATCAAATAGAAAAAAGGAACCAAAGGGAGGGAGAGAGGGAAGGAGGAAATCCTGGGGACGATGTTGGCCAAATGATATTGTTACATCATGTGCATGTAAGAATATGGAACAACAAATCCCACCATTATGCACAAATATTATGCACCAGTAAAAAATGTGGGGAAAGCATTTATAAGAGGGTAGAGTCTATGTACCATGATAACATGAGAAGCACACATCACCTCACCTCCATCCACAAGAAGGTGGGCTTCACAGGGGACGGAACCCAGTACCCTGGCCTAGTCACTCCTCCTGGCTGTTCTCCTACCAAGAAACCGAAGAGATCTTAAGTCTCATTGAATAAAGAATTCCTTAACTGAGAGTTGTAATAATAACAAGAATAGAGAACATTTAACGAACACTCGGTGTTAATGTTCCAAACACATTCACACATTCATTCAACCCAACATCTTTGTGGTTTGTAGTACTATCCTCGGAGTGTGTGTGTGTGTGTGTGTGTGTGTGTGTGTGTACACACTGAAATTAGTGAAACAAGCAACAGAGAGGTGAAGTAACTGGCCTGGAGTCACAGAGCTAGCACATGGTAACTTAGCACCTAGACTCGTCAGTCTCCAGATCCTTCCATGGGGACAGATGGAAGGACTTCCTGCCCGTGCAGGAAGCTGCTGTGACCTTCCCACACTCGTCCTATGCCAGCCACCAGACGTGAGTCACCTGGCACCCTCATCTCTAGGGGCAGCTGAGAAATTCAAGCCACTGTTGGCTTTGTTGGCTTTGCTCTTCCTGTTTTTTATTTTGGTAAGTTGCCTGCAATGAGATGCAGGTTGTATTAGTGGAGGAGAAGGTGAGAATAGATACCCAGGGAGCAAAAGCAGGAAAATCCTACCCTGGAATGTTACAAGAACTTAGATCTCAGACAAACACACCCTGCAGGGCATGCTGGGTGGCTGGAGAGTGCCTGTGTGAACTTTCACGTCCCCAGCCCAGGCCACTTTTCCCTATGCCCGGTTCCTGAGTATGAGTTTGCTTCAGCTGCTGTAACAAAGTATCACAGACTCACTGTCGTTCATTACCTCCCACTGCAGGGCCAGCAGTCCCAGGTCAAGGTGTTGGCAAGGCTGGTTCCTCCGAGGGCCCTAAGGGAGAACGTTTTGGGCCCCCCTCTTTGGCTTATAGGTGGCTGTCATCTTCCTGCGTCTTTACATCATCTTCTCTTTATGTTTGTCTGTCTCCAGACTTCCCCGGCCCGATTGGATCAGAGTCCCACTCCTAAGGAACCTCACGTTAGCTTGATTCCTCTTTCAAGACTCCAGGTAAGGTCGCGCTCTGAGGTACGGAGTCAGGACTCCAACCTGTCTTTTTCTAGAGAACACGACTGAAACCACGTCACCTCCCTGTGTGACGCAGGACCTCTGCAGCTACAGGGAAGGAGCGACTTCAGGACTCCCCCTCATCGTGCACGGAAGCACGATGCTCCCAGCCAGCTGTCCCTCACACGCAGCCCCGGGCTGCACGCAGGCCAAGAATCACGCTCCACAGATGTGGCAAGATGAGCGAGTCGGCCAACCTGCCCCACTGAGTTCACGCAGCGAGGCCCGCACAGTCCGGCTCCCAGGGAGCGATTCAGCCTGCTGTTTCTGTCCTCCCTCTCTGGCCCTCATGGTCCCAACCCAGAGTCCTGTGTCCATCCTTCTGTGTGGAACACTCTCCTGACTGACAGCCACGTGGCTCTCTCCTGGCCTCAGGTCTATTTCTTTTCCACATTTTCTCTTGGTGCATCATAGTCGTCCACAATGGTGGGGTTCGCTGTTCCGCGTTCCCACATGCACGTGACGTAACACTATCATGTGGCCAGTATCACCCCAGCATTTCTCCTTGCTCTCCATTCCTCCCTGGCTCCCCACTACCCTTTTCCTCTTCTATACTGACCTCCCTTTGATTTCCATGAGGTCCCCCTTTCTTTTCCTCTTTCCTCTCTAGCTCCCCCATATGAGAGAAAACATATGACCCTTGACCTTCTGAGTTTGGCTTATTTCTCTTAACATAATGTTCCCAAGTTCCATCCGTTTTCCTGCAAAGGACATAATTTTATTTTGCTTTATGGCTGAAAAAAACTCCATTCATATATATATGTAAACCACATTTTCTTTATCCATCCATCCACGGATGGGCACCTGGACTGGTTCCATGGTCTGGCTACGGTGAACTGTTCCACTATCAATGGGGACATGCACGTATTGCTGAAGTATGAGGACTTCGCTCCTTAGTATAAACACTGAGGAGTGCTACAGCTAGGTCACACGACACACCTATTTTGAAACCGGTGAAATGACTGCTTTCCATAATGATGTCCATGTCCTAATCCCTAGAACCTGTGAACATGCTAACTTACATGAACCTTTGCAGATGTTCTGAAGTTAAGGACTTTGAGATTCAGGAGATGATCCTGGATTATCTGGGGAGCTTAATGTAACCACATGGGTCCTTAGAAAGCAGAGAATCTTCCAGGCCAAGTCAGAGAGTGGAGATGGAAAAAGGAGGTTCCCAGGTGATCAGGCAACATACCACTGGATGTTAAATCTTTGACATTTATTTACAATTATGTACAGCCTCAAATGTGATCCATCTCAATGGTGTTTCATATCCATTTGAAAAGAACATATATTCCGTAGTTATTGCATATAACGTTCTCAATAATGTCTATTAGGTCAGATTGGTTGGTTGTGTGGCTCAGATCTTATGTATCCTTATCCAGTCTTTGCTTGTTCCATTGGTTAATGTGGATGTGACTATTTCTCCTTCCACTTCTAGACATTTCCACCTCGTGCAGTCTGAAGGCATTGTCTCCAGGGCAGTGGAAACTTCCTGAAGAATTCGCCTTTGTTTCATCATAACGAGGTTGTGCCTCGTTATCTCTGGCAATGTAGCTACATCAGTTATATCAACACAATAATACTAAGCCAGCCACATTAACAACTTCTGACCTTACTATGCCCTTGAAGGGAATCAACGTCATTTTCTTTTTTTTTTTTCCATCAAAACTAACAACCTTGGAGCTGGGGCTGTGGTTCAGTGGTGCTGCACTTGCCTAGCAAACACTGGGTCTGATCCTCAGAACCACATAAAGATCAATCAATCAATCAATCAATCATTGTGTCCATCTACAACTACATATATGTGTGTCTACATATAAAACAAGGTCTGCCCTTTCATTAGTGGAATTCATCCTTTTTGGGGGGGGGGGGTACTGGGGATTGAACCAGGGGCACTCCATCACTGAGCCCCATCCCAGCCCTATTTTGTATTTTATTTAGAGACAGGGTCTCACTGAGTTGCTTAGGGCCTCGCTAAGTTGCTGAGGCTGGCTTTGAACTCTCGGTCCTCCTGCCTCAGCCTCCCAGGTGCTGGGATTACAGGTGGGCACCACCGCACCCAGCTCATCCATTTATTTTTAAACTTCTCACTTGACTGGGTTTAAATTTACCTTTGGTTATTTGCTTTTCATTTGCCCCTTCGGATCCTTTCCAGACTCCAGCTGAATCAATCCAGCACCCTTTATTGTCCCCTTTGATCTCTTCTGTTGGATTTCAGTGTGACTCTTCATCTTGCACTGAGCAGGCTCTAGCCACCCTAAGGGATCACTCTGCTTTGGATGATCATGGCACCATCCTGGGGTCGGAATCTTGCGACAGTGGGATTTCTTCTGAACACTCACCCCTCTTTGCGCTACTTATTATATATTTGGCTTCTACCTATATTTAAATCCCTTCATGCCCTTTTATTATTTTGTTTTACATTATCAGGAGTATTTTTTAACTGCTCTTTCCTACCTACCTACCGTATCTATTTCCAGTGGTCCCTGTCCTTCTGCACACGTGGGCTTCCAGCTGGGACTTGCTCTCTCCTCTGTCTTGGTCAGTTCAGAAGGAGGCAGCACAATACCGCGGCCTGGGTGGTTTGACGATGAACATTCGCTGGTCACGGTTTGGGGGAGTCCGAGGTCAGGGTGCCAGTTAGTCCGGCCCTAGTGAGGATCTTCCAGGGTGAGGTCCTCAGGTGACCAGCTGTGCTGTGTGAACACAGAGAGATCCTGTGTCTCTTCCTCTTTCACAACAGCATTAATCCCATAATAAGGGCTCACCCCGTGTGGCCTGATCTACCCATTCCCTCCCACGAGCCTCATTTCCAATACCACCACGCGGGGGATCGGAGTTACACATATGAATTTTAGGGGGACACCTTCCGTCCATAGCAACCCTGATGAACCTTCTTTAAGGGGCTCTAGTAGTACAGGGTGACTAACGACAAACTGCTTTGGCTTCTTATTTTGAAAATGTCTTCTGAAAGACATCTCGCTAGATTTAGAATTCTAGATGGCTTTTTTCTTTTCTTTCTAGTCCTTTAAAGATACCACTCCGCCGGGCGCGGTGGCGCACGCCTGTAATCCCAGCACTTGGGAGGCTGAGGCAGGAGGATCGCGAGTTCAAAGCCAGCCTCAGCAACTTAGCGAGGCCCTAAGCAACTCAGTGAGACCCTGTCTCTAAATAAAATACAAAAAGGGCTGGGATGTGGCTCAGTGGTGGAGTGCCCCTGAGTTCAATCCCCAGTACCAATAAATTAAATAAATAAATAAATAAATAAATAAATAAATAATACTGCTCCCTTGTCCTGTGGTTTCCCTCATGTCTGATGGACACTGTTTTTGATGGTCAGCCATTGTTCTGTTTCCTCTGAATATTATTATGACTTTTATCGTTTTTATCAATGTCTTTTTCTTGTTTCTCTGAATGTAATGTCATTCTCTTTCTGCCTGCTTTTAAGATTTTTTTTTATGTTTTGATTTCATCTGTTTGATTACGATGTGCTTAGTTGTGCCTGGGTCTTCGTTGTGATCCTCCTTGGAGGCCACCGAGTTACTGGTTGGTGTCTTTCATCAGCCTTGGGAAATATTTGTCGATCATTTATTCAGGCCCTTCTCTTGTCCCACTCTTTCCCTCTTCTCCTTCAAGGACTTCAGCTAGATAATATGTCCCAGGAGTCTTCAAGTCTTCAGCCTTTTTTTTTTTTTTTTTAATAACTTTTTGCCTTCCTGTACTTCATTTTGGTCATCTCTGCAATCTGTTTTTGTATTTGCTTATTCTCTTATCTGTTGTATCTCGTTTGCTCTTAAGTGCTTCTGATAAGTTCATCATTTCAGCTATTTTGCAGTTCTAGAATTTCTTTCTTTTTTTTTTTTTTGGAACCAGGGATTGAACTCAGGGACACTTGGCCACTGAACCACATCCCCAGCCTTATTTTTTTATTGAGAGACAGGGTCTCACTGAGTTGCTTAGGGCCTCGCTAAGTTGCTGAGGCTGGCTTTGAACTCGCGATCCTCCTGACTCAGCCTCCCAAGTCGCTTGGATTACAGGTGTGCGCCACCACGCCCAGCCAGTTCTAGAATTTCTAATGGGCTCTTTTGTAGAGTTTCCATTTCCATCTGTTCACTCATTTCATCAACATTTCCCGCTAAATTCTTCTACATTTTTGTAACTATCATCTTAAACTCCTGTGTGCTGATTCCCACATCTGTTTCTTCTTTGGTTCTGCCTCTTCTGAATGTGTTTCCCCTCTTTTGATAATGGATCACAATTTTCTCTTTCATCACACATATAAATGATTTTTAGTATATACTGGATGTTGTGCTGACCTAATAGAGACTCTGGGTTTTGTTATCTTTCTCTAGAGAATGCTGGGTTTTGCTCAGGGAGGTAAATGGTTCACCTCAGTTTCACTGAGACTTGGTTTCAAGTCAGGTACTCGGATGTTTTCTGAGTCGCAGCTTTACACCCATGGCATGACCCCTACTCTTAATGAATGGTGTTTCTGGGGTACCATGACCCTCTCATCTCTGTTCTCAGCTGTGGTGTTGATTCAGAGAAAGACTGGATAAGGGGCAATGCGGGGTGAAGAAAAGACAAACAGATGCACACAGAGTAAAAGCTGGGGACAGGTGGTTAGTCGGAGTTTGACCCACAGCTAGCTCAGAATGTTTATTATATAGGTTTTGTCATCAAAAGGCTATTTGTGGGAAAGTCTCAGCCAAGCAGGCAATCTGAAGGACACAACACTCACGGACATTAGGGTCATCTTGTTATGCACAGAATTCTCTATCCTTGGGAGTTGGTGTCTGAGCTCAAGATCCTAACTGATAACTCTGAGCCTTTGCACGGAGTTTCCTTGAGCCAGCGTCACCATAGTAACTGGGTCATCTTGCCCTAAACCTTCACGCAGGAAGTTCCCAGCACAAACACATGAGGCAGTCAGAGACCGTGATTCCAGTCACTGCTCTCCACGCTGGGGTTTGAACTGAGAGTCAGGGATAGCTTGGTGGGTTGAAATTCCTCAACACCAGGTGACCTCCGAAAGCTCTGATCAACTCTCTGCTTCCCAAGACCCATTTTCTACGAGGTGTCATGGTGTCTTGCCCTGACCATGCTCAATTTAGGATCTGGTCAAGGACCTAAAGAGAATCCTCACATAGCATTAACGGACTGCTTCTCTCACCTGGGACCCTGACACAAACTGCCACTGTCTTCACAGCCACAGGATGTTCTCTTTCCTCTGCCCAGGAGACGTCTGCCCTGCTTGACTGAACTTTCCCACATGGTGGCTGAGAAATCACCTCCAAGAAGAAAAGCCAGAGTGAATATGAAGATTCCTTTGAGTGCTTCTCTTGGCTCAAGGATCATGGCTTTAAGCCTTCCATTGTCCAATGTCTGAAAGCTACTGCTTCTTGTTTTGTCTGTGGGTTGCAGTTGTGGTTTTGTAGGAGGTTAAGTCTAGGCTTAGCTAATCCATCATGACCCGACTGAAAGTCTATTGAACAAGCAAATATCTACATGAACAAAAGACAGGTTACCCAAGAGAAGTGAGCAATGAATATGAAGTCACTGCTGTCCCCTCTGGGCCTACCTTGGAGCTCAGCCAGTCCCCCAGCCTGGCTTCCTGCTTCCTGCTTGTCCCCCAGCAGCCAGTGTCTTGCAAACAGTCTCATTCAACTTGACCTTCCATTTAGTTCCACTCTTCTTTTCATTCTGAGTTCTTCCTTGGACACAAGAATTACAAAATGGCCATCAGGCAAAAAGCAAGCTAGATTTAAAAAAAAAAAAAAAAGTTTGAAAGAATCTCAAAAATAAAAAGATGTTGTAACACAGTTAAAAAAAAAAAAACCAGGACAATGATTTCTAAACATAGGAATATATTCTATTAGAGGCTAAATACATGGAAAATTAGGCACTCCTGAATAGCTGCTGGATTTTGTGCATTTTAACAAAACAGAAAATTTTCTTGATCAGGGTTCTTGGATGAACAGCAATGACAATTCAAAACCGACAGCTTTTTAATATATATATATTGTTAATCTCTTACATTTAAAGTTATAATGAATGACATCCCCCTCCTAATCTCCAGCTGGTGCTAAAAATAAAAAGATTCCAACTCCTCAAAAGACTAGGACTGGACCCACCTCGGACCTGGCTGTTTCACTTCTTGGTGTTTCTCAAACGGATTACAGTCAGCAGCCGGCAGGGGCAAATGGGAGCCAGCGTTTGCAGCCGTGTGATGCCACAGCCAGTTATGGAACCAGCCCAGGCCTCCGTCCACAGGGGAATGGGCCGTGTGTATGTGCACACGGAGTTTCACTCAGCCATGAAGAATGGAATCATGGCACTTGCTGGTAAATGGATGGAACTGGAGAACATCATGCTGAGTGAAATGAGCCAGACTCAGAAAGTCAAGGATCAAATGTTTTCAGTCATGCAGAAGCTAGACCAAAATAAGGAAAAAGCACAGGGGAATCCCATGAAAAGAGAAGGGAGATTAGTGGAACAGAGGAAAGGGATTGAGGAGGGGGAAGAAGGTGGGAAAAGAGAGGAACCATGGGATACAGTTGACCAAAGTGTGCTGTGTACACGTACAAATACACCACATTGACATTAACCTTTATGTCTATCTATAAAGTACTAATTTAAAAAGAACTATAACCTGTAATCCCAGTGGCTTGGGAGGCTGAGGAAGGAGGATCGCAAGTTGGAGGCCAACCTCAGCAAGTGAGACCCTAAGCAACTCAGTGAGACTCTGTCTCTAAATAAAATCTACAAAGGGCTGGGGATGTGGCTCAGTGTTTAAGCACCCCTGGGTTCAATCCCTGGTACTAAAAAAATAAAATAAAGTAAAATAAAAAGAACTATAAATAAATAGAAGGAAGACCAATAGAGTAAAGGAAGGCAAACAGCAGAAAGGAGGAGAGGGAAAGAGGAAGCACCAGCGACTGAAAATTATATCCCATGCATGTATCAAATTATGTATGCAAATCTTATTCCATGCATGTATCATTATGTCAAAATGCACCCAGTGTTATCTATAACTATAATGCACTAATGAAAACTTAAAAAAAAGAAAAAGATTTAAAAATAAATGAATAAAGGAAGACCAATAGAGTAGAGGAAGGGGATCAGAGGGAAGGAGGAGGGAGAAAGAGGATAGTGCTGGGCATTGAAGTAGAGCAAATCATGTTATATATGCATTATGAATGTCAAAATGAACCCCCCAATTACATATAACTATAATGCACTAACAACAGCAAAAAAAGGCATGCTCCACATAGTCAGGAAGTCCTCAGAAATATTCTGGATACCTGGTATAGCTGGTCAAGATTAGGATTTAAGGTTTATCGCAAATTATCTATGAAATGCATGTTTTAATTCCAGCTACTGAGGAGTCTAAGGGAGGAGGATGGCAAGTGTGAGGCCAGCCTCTGCAACTTAGTGAGACCATGTCTCAAAATTTAAAAAAAAAAAATTATTTAAGGATTGTAGCTCAGTAGTAGAGTGCCCCAGAATTCCATCCCCAATACCAAACAACAAAACAAAACAAAAAAACTATGAAATGGAATGAAACTCTTCACAGCAAAGGAAACAATCAAGAACATGAACAGAGAGCCTAGAGAATGGGAGAAAATCTTTACTACTACCTGCACCTCAGATAGAGCATCAACCCCCAGGATATACAAAGAACTCAAAAAGCTTCACACACACACACACACACACACACACACACACACACAATTAACAAATGGACAAAGGAACTGAACAGGCACTTCAGAAATACTGGATCCATTGAGACCTAAGGGCTGACCACTGACTTTGAATAAGAAAAAGCAGCCCAGGTGTGGTGGTGAATGTCATGTGCCAACACTACCGGGATGTCCCTGTAGCTGGGTGTGCCTGCGAGGGTGTCTGGGGAAGAGATCAACAGCTGAATTGTCAGACTGAATCAGGAAGATCCACCCTCACCAATGTGGGTGGATGTCATCAAACCCATGGAAGATCCGGAGAAGAAAAAGGCAGAGGAAGGGAGAATTTGCTTTGTCTTCCTGAGCGGGAGCCTCCATCCTCTTCTGCTCTTGGCTATCAGAACTCCTGGTTCTCAGGCTTCAAACCTTCCCGAGTCACATCATGTGGTCCCCTGGCTCTCCAGCCTTTGGACTGGGCCTGAATGTCACCACCAGCCCTCCTGGCTCTTCTGTGACCCTCTCGG
>JAJEJO010004773.1:105444-148113 GCA_020662805.1 Glaucomys volans
ACGTAGGGGTGTTTTGTTAAACAGAGGAAGGTAAATGAAAATATATACGATGTATGTATACATGAAAATGAAAATGAAAATATAACTTTGACCAAATACAGATATCATGCTGACAAATGTAAACACAACTCACACACAGAAAAAGAACATTTTCAGATTGAATGACAAAGCAAAATCTGAAAAACTGAAAATAAAAATATGGACAGAGATATGCTGGCCAAAAAACCGTGTGCTTGAGTGTGTGTGTGTGTGTGTGTGTGTGTGTGCAGGATCATGACCCTAATGCTGCACATGGTAAAATCCAGGTCAAAAAAATATTAAACATTAAAAAAATGGCACCTTATAATACCAAAGGATGAAATAATGAAAATATAGGAGCTGTAAACAGCTATGCATCAGTAATCACTGTTGTGTATCATATACTAAAGATATATGTGTATATATATGCGTAGCATATACTAAAGAGATATATGCGTGTATATGTGTAGCATATACTAAAGAGACGTAAAAAGAAATAGACAAAAACACACTAATGATAGACCTTAATTTGCATATTTCAGTCTGAGATAAAGCTGATCAAAAATGGTTACATCATGCCAGGTGCGGTGGCGCACACCTGTAATCCCAGCACTTGGGAGGCTGAGGCAGGAGGATCGTGAGTTCAAAGCCAGCATCAGCAACTTAGCGAGGCCCTAAGCAACTCAGTGAGACCCTGTCTCTAAATAAAATACAAAATAGGGCTGGGGATGTGGCTCAGTGGTCAAGGGCCCCTGGGTTCAATCCCCAGTACCAAAAAAAAAAAAATGGTTACATCAACTCCACTAAAAATTTTGTAGTCATTCTAAATGAAGATCATACACTTCTAAGGAGAAAGTGTTAAACATGGGACAAGCAATAGATCACCTGCTAATGTGACTGCCTATCTGATAACCACTCGAGTTGTGTCTTCAGAGGTACATAAGGGTTAGAAGAGCCAGAGGGAAATATAACGATTTAAGAGAAAAGAATTGTGCATCTATAGATTTTAGCAAATTGTTTTGTTGACATAAGATGCTAATTAATTCTTTAACATAAATCTGCATGTTCATTATTAAAAAGTGGCAAAAATAGCAAAACTGGCCCATGCCAGGGTCCAGGTAGGAGTATCTAAGTGTGAAAGAGAGTCATTTATGTATTATTTCATCATGGGACTAACTCAGAGCTTTCCATTGCTATGGCAAAATACCTGAGGTAAGTCAACTTAAAAGGAAGAAAGGTTTGTTTCAGTTCACGGTTTCAGGGGTTTTAGTCTGGGGTCTCTTGGTAATGCTTTGGGGAGGACACCGCAGATCCCAACAGGTGCCTGGAGCATCACGTGTAAAATTTAAAAGGTTAGACTTCAAAGTGACAGTGTGCCCAAGACAGGGGCTGCTTCCTGTGATCTAAACTCTCGCCTTGACCTAGGAAAGAGGCTTCCTTGGCAGAAGCTCACAGAGTGCAGGAGACAGATACCTGAAGTCCCTGGAGGATTACATGCGTCCCAGCAGGGGGTAAGAGGAGGACAGCATAACCAAGTTCTGAGAAATCATTTGCTTCCAAATAAAGACAGGGAGGCAGGTCGTCTCAGTGATGTACCTGCCGTCACACAACCAGATCTAAGCCCAGCCGGGTTTAGATCAGAATGGCATCCGCTGCTTTCCAGGAAGAAAAATGTTACATTTCTTCCACCCCCGCTCCTTGAATTTTCATTAGATTTAGAATCATGCATAAATTGCGTAAATGTGAGGTTTCATCTGATATATTTTTAATACTGCGTTTTATTTATTTTATTTCTATGTGGTGCTGACGATGGAACCCAGTGCCTCACACGTGCTAGGCAAGCGCTCCACCACTGAGCCCCAGCCCCAGCCCCATATGATATATTTTTGTGTAATTTCTTTTTTTTTTTTTTTAATTTAGAGACAGTGTCTCACTGAAGTTGCTCAGCGTCTTGCTTTTGTTGAGGCTGGCCTCGACCTTGCGATCCTCCTGCCTCAGCCTCCCAGTCACTGGGATTACAGGTGTGTACCACTGAGCCCAGCTCATATGATACATTTTCATAGGGGATAATCTAGCAATGACATGCCATCAACATGTTCAGAATTTTCTGGACCTGAGGGAGATGTCTCCTGTAAAACGTCTCTTAGCACTTCCCATCTTTCGGGTGATGGCTTCTTCCACAGCATCACATGGATGCATAGCAGACTCTTACTGGTTCTCTCTCAGCCACGGGTCCCTTTCTTATCTTTGCAGCTGTTATCTCTGACTTTATTTTCTCACTGGGAATGTGCCCAGTCAGCTGTGGAAAACAAAACTCAAGAACCCAAAATCTAACAGTTGCATACATCTATTTAAAAATAACAATGCCCGCGGGTCTGCTTAGGTTAGAAATCGTCCATACGCATGTTTCAAAGCCAAAGTTCATCAGATTTCCAAAATAAAGCTTGTGGAAACATTGGCAGGCGTGAGTAGACTCAGCAAGCTGACAGCCCGCGAGCCAGATGTGAAGATAAAATGCTGTGGAGACACGCGGTAGCGCTTTTCCAAGTTAAACAAATTTTCAAAAACAGTAAACACGGTGACTGATAAGGTCTTGGAGTTAACAAGGGGGACCAGGGTAGAATCTCAACTTGGCCCAGGGTTGGATGTCCATTGTGATCAATGCTTAAAGATCTGCTCATATGCATGATTCAAAAGTGTTTTGAAGCCTGTAGGGTGTGCTTTAAAATTGTATGTGCACAATGGTTCGTTAACGATGTTCATTATATTTCATTCCATTTCTTTCTCTTTTTGTATTTGTCCTTCTTAGCTGTCCATGACAGCAGCATGCACTCTGACATATTACACGCATGGAGCATCACTCCCCATTCTTGTGGTGGGACATGATGTGGAGTTTCCCTGATCATGTGTCCACATTTGAACACAGGAAAGTTCTGTCCCGTCCAATCCACTGTCTTTCCCATTCCCATCTCCCCGCCTTCCCTCCTGCCCCTTTGTCTGATCCAATGGACATCCCCACCCCTTACTGAGTCAGCAGCTGCATATCACAGAGAACATTCAGCCTTTAGTTTTGGGGGCTTGGCTTATTTTACTTAGCATGATAGCCTCCAGCTCCATCCATTTAACAGCAAATGCTATCATTTCATTCTTCTTTAAGGCTAAGTAATATTCCATGGTCTATACACACCACATTTTCTGGATCCATTCATCTGTTGAAAGGCATCTAGGTTGGTTCCATAGTTTAGCTATTGTGAACTGAGCTGCTATAAATGATGTGGCTGTGTCACTGTAGTATGCTGATTTTAAGTCCTTTGGTTATAAACGAGGAGTGGGATAGCTGGGTCAAATGGTGGTTCCATTCCAGGTTTTCTGAGGAATCTCCACCCTGCCTTCCAGAATAGCTGCACCAATTTGCAGTCCCACCAGCAATGTCCTTCACACAAGGTCCTACCACCGTGCTGTGGTTGTCCCAGCTCTTCAGTGGCTCCCACGTTATAGGAATAGACATCTGTCCCCTTTGCTGTGTAGCTTTCTTCCACTAGGGGTGAGGTAACACTTCCCTCTTCCTTGGTGGGTTTTGGTGAATGCAATGTCCGCAGAGCAGAAGCGAGCAGACCTGGGAGTCCTCGTATGGCTGGGCTCGCCATCTTGGCCTCTACCATTCCCATGAGAGCAGTCCTGGTTAGTCCCCTGATCCCGGGAGGCGTGTGGAGCTGAGGCGCCCCAGCTGACCTGCAGAGCTTCAGTAAGAGGCAGACCCTCTGCAGCCACCCCAGCCAGGAATGAGCCCCTAGCTGCGCCCAGATGAGATGAACCCAGTCAACTGTGCTAATCACTGAAGATTCTTTTAAGAAACTAAGTTTGTTTGTTTGTTTGTTTGTTTTGGTACCAGAGATTGAACCCAGGGGTGCTTTTCCACTGAGTCACATCCCCAGACCTTTTATTTTGTACTTAGAGATGGGGTCTCACTGAGTTGCTTAGGACCTCACTAATTTGCTGAGGCTGGCCTCAAACTCACGATCCTCCTGCCTCAGCCTCCTGAACCACTGGGATTATAGGCATGTGTCACCACACCCAGCAAAGCAACTTAGTTTTGATGGGGTTTCTTACACAGTAGTGTTTCTGGGAACTGGTATTTCTTAGGGTTTGGCCTGGGACTATTGCTGTCTCTAGCAAAACATTGCAGGGCTTCAATGAAAAGATGACCTATTTCCTGGTTGGGCTACTGCCTTCCCAGGCCCAGGCTGGCACTTTCCCCTCCCACTGCCACCCAGTGCTGATGATAGAATTGTGCCCACAGAGTGGCCAGGAGCCACATGAATTATATGCATGGGTTTCTTGTGTTCTGCAAGTTTTCTTTTTCCCTACCACACCCAGACTGCCAAATATTTCCAGCTTTTTCTTTTGTCTTTCTTTTTTTTATTTTTTGCACTTAACCCAGAGTTTAGACTCTGAGGTCCCCTCCTATCTATCACTTGAATAAATTAATCAACAAATGCATTAGAAGGTTGTTTTCTGGAAGTGACAAAGGGCCCCCGGGAGATAAAAGGCCCACCATTTCTCGTATCTAATGCATTTTAAATACACCAATGACGTTTTGAACAAACAAGCACATTCACCAGAATTAGATTTTGATTGCCTTTCATTTAAGATCGAGCTCCAGGAATTCAACCTGGATCTACACCGGAATGGGCTGCTGGGCCTCCGCGACCAAAAGAGAGAGAAAATTCCATTCAATCGCTTCAAGCCCTTCCAAAATTGGTGTTAAGGGAAACCTGTAGGCCTTAAAAGAAATTTGTCCCTTGGACTAATAAACTTGCTTAATCACTCAGTGAAATTAAAACTGGACTCTCCACTGCTGTACCTCTGGGCACTTTTAATATGCTAATGCACATTGTACAACTCTCAGGGGGGAATTAGCATGTGGCGCTTTCTCAGCCAACTTGGCCCTGGTCGCCTGAGAACTCTCCGTGCGGAGGACATCTGTATGATTCATATCAGCCCCTGGAACTCAGTTTGAGAAACTCTGGTCCTGCCAGTGGCCGAGGAGGTAATGAATCATTCTGTCAGTTACTCAGTTAGATGTGAACCCCACCATCCGGGGCCCTAAATGGACTTCCCCGGTGGCTGGGCACCTTTTTACAGTTACAGGCATTGAAGGGATTGAAAGGCTCAAGGCAGGGGACAGGAGGGAGCGGGGTGGGGGGTGAGAGCCATTAAGCAGGTCAGAAGTACCCAGCGAAAACCTTCCTGGGCTGACCCAAGTCCCACAGGTCTATTTTTAGAATCCATAGTTACCTTATTCTTTGCCCCTACAACACTGGGTCTGTGACAAATGTGGGGAGTGGCCCTGAGCTCTCGAGGTGAGGAGCTAAGCTTCCAGAGCACAATGCTTTTGGCACTGGCTTCCGGGAACAACATTTTCTTTGGCTCTGGTTTCCAGAACATTCCTTTTAACTCCTCCTGGCGTGAGCGCTCACTAGCTCTCTTGCATCTCAGGGCCTCATTGGTGCTTCGGCCACATCTGGAGTCCCTTGCAGGAAACCAAGCCACTCGGTGCGAATTTCCCCATCACACCTGTCCTCAGGAAGCACAGCCTCTCAGCAGGCCCCGGGCCAAGCGGAGAGGAACCGGGAAGCTGGTCGCGCTGGTCACTCACAGTGCTAACACTACCAGGGATCTCAGTGACATCAAAAGGGTCAGTGTGTCGTCCTCAGTGGTGTCTGGCTTAATTTTGAGTTATTTCAAAAAACAAAAGAAAAAGAAAAAAGAAAATGCCTCTGTCCACCTGACCCTCCAAGGCTCTGGAATATGACCTCATGTCTATGTGGCTGGGGACCAAAGCCTGCATGTCCTGTGCTGTGCTTCAGACAAGCGCTCCCCAAAGGCCTGTGCTCAGAAAGCTTGATCCCCGTGGTGCCACGGGGTGGGGGGTGTAGAAAATTTAAGGGTGGGGCCTGGATGGAGGTCTTGCGGTCAAGGACTGGGCCTCTGAAGAGGACACGGGCACCCCTACCCCTGGCTTCTCTCCTTCTTCTTTCATACCTGGCTGGAAGGTGAAAGGGTTGCCTCTACCACATGCTCCCGCCATTAGGTACTCCCTCGTCTCGGGCTCAAAAGCAATGAGACCAACCGACCATGGACTGAAAGCTCCACAACTGTGAGCCAAACTAAACCTTTCTTCTTTTTAAATCGATGATCTCAGGCATTTTGTAACAGTAATGCAAGGCTGACAAAAACATGGAAAGCTCAGTGACATTCAAAAGTGCATGTCTAAATATTTTCTCCCTGGTGTGGGGCACATGGCTGGTGTCTGCTATGGTGGCCCTCAGGGACATCCACCTGCCCTGCAGTGGGGCAGATGAGGCAATCAGCTGGTGTGCAAGAGCTAATTTAAAGAACAAGGATATTTCTCACCATACCCCAACCTGTGAAGTAGCATTTACATACCAAAAATACATATATAAAACACACACGCAATGTCTAGGGACACAGTACAGGGAGGCCTTGCCCAAGAGAGGGGGTGATGGAGGGAGGCTACATTAGTAGTCCTTCTTACTAGTCAATCATTAACCAGAAAAACAGGATGAGTTGGGCTCAAGCACACACCTCTAATCCTAGCAACTCGGAAGGCGGAGGCAGGAGAATTGCAAGTTGGAGACCAGCCTCAGCAGTTTAGAGAGACCCTAGGCAACTCAGTGAGACCCTGTCTCTAAATAAAATATAAAAAGAGCTGGGGATGTGGCTCAGTAGGTAAGCACCCTGGATTCAATTCCCAGTATCATAAAAAAAAAAAAGAAAAAAGAAAGAAAAAGGAGAAAAACAAGGTCCTCCTAATAATACATAATATCTGAAAAAAATTAATAAGGAATGCTCATGAAAAGGAAAAAATAGCAAGGAACATATCAGAAAACTCAAAAAATGGGAAGGCATGATCTGGATCTTAGATGGAATATACATTATTGCAAAATCGTTTCCTAAAGTAATGTTTGAGGGTATTGCTATTCTTCTTGTTGATGTTGTTGTTATTTTGTAATTCTAGATGAGTTCATCAAATGATTTTTCTTAGAAAGTGAGACGAAATGTTTCTAAAATTGAAATAGAAAACAGACTTATGAGGACAGCCAAGAAAATTCTGAAAAAGACAAGAAACTTTCCCTAGCATGTGTTGAAAAATATTAAATAAAGTGACAGTAATTAAACCACACTGTTACTAAGATGGGAAAAACCGCACAACAGAAAAAAAAGTGCACAGATGGACAGAATAGGAAAATTTGTTAGAAGAGAAAGTGAGATGATAAGTGTTTGCAGAGAGGATCCGTTTCCCCTGATTTAAACATTATACAATGTATACATGTATCAAAATATCACGTGGTACCTCATAGATATGTGCAATTATTGTTCTTATGTATTGATTTTAAAATTAAATTAAATTATAAGAAAAGGGAAAGTTAAGATGTCCATCAAAACACTCCAGCCAGGCACAGTGGCACATGCCCATCATCCCAGTGGCTCAGGAGTCTGAGGCCGGAGGATCACAAATTGGAGGCCAGCCTCAAACACTTAGTGAGACCCTATCTCAAAAATAAATAAATTAAAAAATAAAATACACAGCACTAGGGGATGTAGCTCAGTGGTAGAGCACTCCTGGGTTCAATTCCCAGTACCCCAAACCCCCCCCAAAAATCTTGACCTTTCTTGCCAGTGTTCTCCCTTTGGAAAATACTGTTCACGGTAAAGTTTATATGCTAGATTTTGTATTTGCCAATTATATTTAATTTCATGTTTATTGTTGGTGTTAAACTAACTCAAACCAGAAAACTGCAGCAGCCACAGGACCAAGACCCATCTGGCAAGCCTCGTTCTAGAAAGCTGTGCAATAAGCCACTTCCTAGGAGGAATCCCACGTCTTCTCCTCTAACTTAGAGTCCACAGATGGCTTTTGGTGTCAGTGCACAGAGATTGTCAACTCTGGTGACAGTGTGGCCCGTGACACGTGGACCAGGATCTTCTCCAACTGTTTTTCATGGCTGATTTTCCTTAGCACCGTACATGTGTGCTGAATGTCCCCGTGCAGACAGCTTTTGAACTTCAAGTGATTTTCTTTTTCTGAGCGATTTTCAGAAATGGAACTTCCTGGGCAAGAGGCGTGCATACCTGACATGCTGAATGGTTTCCCTGTGACCTGCATGGCTGGGGACGGCAGAGCCCGGGAGTCCCTCCTGTTCTACATCTTGGCCAACACTGAATTGTGTAGTCTTTTTCCTCTATGCTATTTTGGCAGTCAAAAAATGTTTTTTAAGCACAGTGGTGTATTCCTGTCATCCCAGCCACTCGGGAGGCTGAGGCAGGAGGATCACAAGTTGGAGGCCAGCCTCAACAGCTTAGTGAGGCCCTGAGCAACTCAGTGAGACCCTGTCTCTAATAAAGGGCTGGGGATGTGGCTCAGTGGTTAAGCGCCCCAGGGTTCAATCCCCAGTACCAAAAAAAAGAAAAAGAAAAGAAAAAAACGCTCTGAATGGAATAGGTAATAAAAGAAGTTGGAAAAATTTGTACTTGGGAACAGAAGAGAAACCGGGATCTCCACATCACTTTTAGGAACAAAATAAATTCTAAATGGGTCATAACTGTCAAGATTTAAAAGAGAAGAGCCATAAACACATTAGAAGAAACTGATGCAGTTTTTATAAACTAGGATGCAATGAACATTTCTTTTCTTTCTTTCTTTTTTTTGGTACTGGGGATTGAACCCAGGGGCACTCCACCACTGAGCCACATCCTCAGCCCTATTTTGTATTTTACTTAGAGACAGAGTCTCACTGAGTTGCTTCGGGCCTCACTAAGTTGCTGAGGCTGGCTTTGAACTCGCGATCCTCCTGCCTCCGCCTCCCAGGTGCTGGGATTACAGGTGTATGCCAACGTGCCCGGCTGCAATAAGCATTTCTAATTGTGAGGCAAGAACCACAAAACATCGACAATGAAAATTTTTGAAATTCCATAATACCAAAAGCCAATAAGAGAAAAATACCTGTAATACTAAAAATGTTAATGTTTAATATTATTTAGATCTCAAATCTGAAATAGGAATAAATTCCTGCCTCATCTGTAGAGTCAACCAAAAACATTTTTAATTGTGTCTGAATTGAATATATACAGGTTTTTCTCTCTTATCATTATTCCCTAAAGAGTATGATACTATTTTATTTTTTAATTTATTGATTTTTGAGACAGGGTCTTGCTAAGTTGCTTAAGTCCTCACTAAGTGTCTGAGGATGGCCTCCAATTTGTGATCCTCCTGCCTCAGCCTCCCAAGTGGCTGGAATTATAGGCATGCATCCCTTGCCCCCACCAAAAAAAAAACCCTTTTAAAAAGAGGGAAGACTCTCCTTATAAAACAAATTTTAAATTCCATATTTAGAAGTTTCATAAACAAAATATATGAATTCATACTAGGAAAAATACAGTATTTATGATGTAATAAAGTCCACTCAGAGAAAGAAAACCAAAATATTAATAATGGTTATCTCCAGGTGATCTTGATTTTCCTCTGCATATTGTTTGGTTTTTCCTTAATTTTTGTCCTTGAGCATAATACTTTCATAAACAAAACATCCTTTAAAAAATGAAAACCTAGAAACTTTGAAAGAAAACAGACAGACTTGTTCATAAAGTTTTTTGGAGGAGGGGGGTTTTACCAGGGATTGAACCCAGGGGCACTGACCACTGAGCCGCATCCCCAGCCCTCTTTTATATTTTATTTAGAGACAGGGTCTCACTGAGTTGCTTAGGGCCTCGCTTTTGCTGAGGCCTCCTGAGCTGCTGGGATGACAGGCGTGTGCCACTGGGTCCAGCTCATAAACTTTTTGAAACAGGGAATAGGGAGCAGGACGTTCAAGCTTCACGGTGAGGAAAGAAGAGAACACTCTATTCTACATGGGACCAGACGTTCGCATCCATTGGCACCCTTGAGGCCTCCACCTGGTTATCTCAGGGACTTCTCAAATTCCAATCTGACCACAATGCAGTTCTTGGTGCCCACACACAGGGAGGTATGAGAGATTTAAATCTCAACTGAAGTTAATGTATAACTTCTTAAATGGATGTGTCCAGAGATAACACTGTCGTCTATTTTACGCTAAAAGCCTATCAGTACTGTCATAAGCAGGAAAGACAAAGAGGTGTGTTAGTCTGCTTTCCATCACTATAACGAAATACCTGAGATAATCAGCTTATAAAGTGAAAGGGTTATTTTGACTCACAGTTTTGGAGGTGCCAGCCCATGACTGGTCAGCCCTATTGCTTGGGCCTGTGGTGAAAGCACATCATGGGAGGAATGCATAGCAGATCAAACCACTCATATTATGGCCAGGGAGCAAAGAGGAAGAGGAATGGACCAGGGCTCCATAATCCCATTCCAGGGCACAAGTTCAGTGATCTATGAACCTCCCATAGGCCTCCCTCTCAATAGTTCACCACCCTCTAAGACCACCCTGGAGAGCAAGCTTTCACACAGAGGGACATTGAAGGTCCAATCTACTGCATTAAGTGAGGGGAAGGTGTGTCTCCGTCCTTCTGGAGAACACGACCCAGAAGCTGTCCATGCTAATTGCCCCCACATGCCACGGGTCATACCAAGCTGCAAGGTCTTTATTCGAGGTGATCATGTGCACGAATTAATCCTATTACTCTGAAAGTAGGGCAGGGTGGATGTTGAAGGACTAGCAGTTTTGCCACAATCACAGCATAGTGTGTGCATTGCAGACCCCCGCGGACGGGAGGATGCTATGCTTACCAAAACCTTGGGGCTTTGAATGAATTTGACTTTCTTCCTTATTGATTGCATTTTTTAAGTAAGGGACCTATCTTTCAGTACCAATTTAATGTAAGGTCAGGGACTTTCTGAGGGAAGACATGGGACCAGGTCACAGGTCAGCTCCCCAGGAAACAGACTCTGAGGCTCTGAGATGTGTGTGCAGGTAGCCTATTGGGAACAGCTGTAATGGGGACGGCAGGAGGACTGGCCAGGGACAGAGGTGGGGCTGAAGGGCAATTTCACCCCAGGCCTCTGCTGACCACCTAAGGGGCTCTGGAGCTAGTCAGCCACTGAGTCACACAGATTGCAGGCAAAAGGCAAACTCTTGGGCAAGAGCAGATCCATTTGCCCCAGGCAGTTCCAAGAGGGTTCTCAGCACTAACGCTCAGTTGGTGGAATGTGCCTCTGGGCTCAAGTGGGGCTGGATGGGTACCAGAGCATCTGCAGTGCCAGGGACAGACACAGAGGCATGAGCTAGAGTCAGAAGAAGGAAGGAAAAGAAAACCACTTGTAATATTTTACACGCGTGGGTTTATCACTCCATGAGTTTTGTATTTCATCTTTTCAGGGACACACGCTTGTAATCCCAGTAGCTCAGGAGGCTGAAGCAGGAGGATTGAAAATTCGAGGCCAGCCTCAGCCACTTAGCAAGGCCCTGAGCAAATCAACGAGACCCTGTCTCTACAAAAATATAAAAAGATGTGACTCAGTGGGTAAGCACCTCTGGGTTCAATCCCTGGTACCAAAACAAAACAAAAGAATAATCTTCTCAGTGTTCTTGCAAGCTGAGTACTTCATTTCACCATCTGAACTCCACAGAAACTGAAGCTCCATGATATTAGTCAAACCTGCATGAGAGGCAACAGGTAAATCACAGAGCTAAGATGCAGTTGCAGACAAGGATCTTATTCCACTTCAAAGCTGCTTGGGACCTCACAAACATCAGGCCTTGTTTGGACTAACTAGGATGAAAAATGCCAGCAGCATCAAAAAGGGCATTTAAATCCACACTGACGACAAGAACAAAGAAATGAAAGTTGCACTGTAAGGCCATAAATGCACGCAGGCTAATAATAGAAGGCAGAAATGCTTTGTGGCTGTTTTCCTTCAAAGATTCCTTAAGAAAGACACTGGTCTTAAGGTTCAAGCACATAGCCCAGATCTAAGCAGGAAAAACAGCATTTGAATCCACAGAATTTCTGACCTGAACTCATCAAAAATGTGAAGGTCATGAAGGGCAAAGGAAAACTGAGCTAGGGGACTGTTCCAGATGGGAGGGAAACAACTGAACAGAAATGAAGAGTAAATGCGGTGGATGGTCCTGGATTGGGGACAGCTTGTAAAAACAACACTGGGGCTGGGCCATGGCTCAGTGGTGGGGCACTTGCCCAGCACGTGGGGGGCACTGGGCTCCATCTTCAGCAGGGTTGAACTCAACCCTGAAGTGTGGGGGGATCTCGAGGCAGAGCTGCAAAGGGCCTTCTATTAGACTCCACCAAGAGAAGACAATGGAAGACCCACTCCCCACATCTGGGGAAAAGGGAAGCTGGGACCAAAAGATGCAAAGGGAGAATAAGAAGTAACAACAAAATAAAATAATACATGTACTAATGTATGTTTATATGTGTATTTTTATACATTTATAACATTTTATATAATAGATATATGTAATATTTATACATAAGCATGTCACATTAATATACTTTATATATAATATGAATGTATACAGATTTATATATATTTACCATATTTATGTTATATAAGATAGTATATATTAACATAATAGATGTATATGTATATTATATGTATAACAATATATAACTGCACACATTTACATTATATAAGATGATCTATAACATTAATACGATATATAAAGTAAATATTTATATAAGATGATATATATTGATATAGAGGTGTATACATGTATTTATATACATATATAATGGTAATATATAACACATATTTACATTATATATTACAAATGAATATATAAAAGCACACATATATTTATGTATAATATATAATATTGATATATAAATGCATAGATATATAAGCACATTAGTATAATACAAGTGCACACATATTTATATTACCTGCATTATATATCAATACAATATATAAATGTACGTATGCATTCTAAAATAATATATTGATATACAACTATACATATTTATATCACATATATTAACATACACATATTTTTTATTATATAGTATAAGGTAATATATAATATTAATATATATGAGTACACTTATGCCTATGTAAATTATAAGATAATACATATAAGTAAGTTTGACGGCAGGCAGTATGGCAGCTGTGCACTGGGGGGGCCTCTCCACGGCCAGCTCCCTCGGTGCCAGGTGTGCCGTCCTGTCACTCGCCACTCTCCATCCCGAGACCCAGCATCCTCCGAGCTGAGCAGAAGGCATTATGCAAGCTGCGCGCCCACGTGACCCACTGCTCACAGGCGCCCCCTGCTGGGGGCCTGATGAGGGTTCGTGCGGGGACAGCGGGTGATCTGCGGAGGCCAAGGGCAGCCGGTTCCGCTCTGACCGGGGAGACGGGGATTTGCAGCTTCACAAATCTAACTGTGCTGATTTGCAGAGCACACTGGGGGACCTCCTCCCGTGTCCTAGTCTTCACGCTTCATTCTTGACACCTTCCCCAACCTCCCTGTCCATCGCCACCACGATCAGCCACAGGCTCATCACAAGCCCCTTTATCTTCCTCAAGCTCACGCTTTCTTACAAAGTCCATCTCGCCAGTCCGTTGTAAAGACAGCTGGTGCTTCGGGTCTTCCTATCCAACGTGGCTGCGTGGTAATGAGCTCATGTGTTTTGTATTAGAAGTTCATCTTCTGCTGATGGAACAGACCTAGGCAGGTCGAATAGGCTAAGGCTTCTGGACTCCTTCACTCCACGCTGCTTCCTTTGTCACCCCGTACTCCCCACCACGCTGCTGAGATGACGCACGAACCTCCAGAGTGACTACTGAGTCAACTCCCGGGTCCCTGTTGCAGTCATTAACCTCTTTGCATAATCTGGTAATCTGACCTTCATGACCACTTCCTGCTGGCTGGATACCTGCGGCCTGAAGCATCTCTTTCCGCTCTTTTCCGGCTACAGAAGGTGTGTTTTTATCTCCTTTGTTGCCTCCTTCACTTCTTCCTCCCACAGCTTTCAAAGCGCCTCCATTTGATGTTTCTGGGTCCTTCTTGCTTTTTCACTTTCACATGGTCTCCGCTCTGATTTCATGGCTCCTATCAGCTCATCCATACAGTCACTCAGGGCTCCAGGCAGATGGCAGCTCATCAATCCTACGTATCTACAAATCTCCTTACACCTGTGCCCCAGATCCTTATTCCCAAGTCACCTCGGGATTTCTTCACACGGAGTCCCAGGCCAGGAGTGGAAGTGGCCTTAGGGATAGTCATGGGAAGTCCCTTCACTCTCCTTCACATTCTTCAGGTCACATCCTCAGGGAGGACAATTTTTTTCTTTTTTGGTACTAGGTATTGAACTCAGAGGCACTCGACCACTGAGCCACATCCCCAGCCCTGTTTTTGTATTTTATTTAGAGCCAGGGTCTCAGTGAATTGCTTAGGGCCTCACTTTTGCTGAGGCTAGCTTTGAACTCTCAATCCTCCTGCCTCAGCCTCCAGAGCCCCTAGGATGCCAGGTGTGTGGCACCATGCCCAGTTCCCAGAGGACTTTTCTAATGGCTTTAGTGTGATTCCACCCTATCCCATCTCTTTCTATCCCCTTAGCCTATTTTATTTTTCTTCACCACCTTATCACTGCTTGAAAATATATTCTAATCTTGCCTGTGGTGTTTCTCCCACTAAATTCCATAAGGCCAGGATTTCTTATGCTTGCTGTATCCCGAGTACCTAGAACAGTGCCTGATGTAATAGTATTCAACAAAACTTTGTGGAAGGAGCTCAGGCCCAAAGGTTCTTCTGCCCAAAGTCATACAGTTAATAGCAGAGTTCAGATTTCAGTCTTCTGACCCCTGCCCTGGGCTCTTTCCCAGGCCCAGTCATCAGAGATCACTTTTCAGCACAATGTCTGAAACTTCAAGACGGCCTGTTCTCCATCCCTTTCTGTCACTGATACCTTTATTCTCCCAGTTGCCCTGGTGAAAGATCGCCAGCCCTGCAGTGTCTTTGACTCTTCACCCTCTTCCTTCACCTATATCTAATCTGTCTGTCACCTTATTTCTC
Source organism: Glaucomys volans (assembly GCA_020662805.1). Taxonomy (NCBI): domain Eukaryota; kingdom Metazoa; phylum Chordata; class Mammalia; order Rodentia; family Sciuridae; genus Glaucomys; species Glaucomys volans. The sequence continues at coordinate 120,498 of JAJEJO010004773.1, forward strand.
CTTTCAAAATGTCTCTTTGCTCATGGTGGCCTCAATTCCAACACTTGACCTCAGACCTGCAGAAGTCACTCTGGCTGATCTTCCTGCTTCCCTTCTTGGTCCCGCACAAGGTCTCCTGGTGACCACTCAGTGCTAACTTTACAGACCCTTTCTGGAAGGAAACCTAAGAAACTGATGATAACCCCTCCAAAGACGAGGACCTGGCAGCTTGGGGATTTGGGGTACCCTTTCAAATGAATATACTTGTGAATGAGATGAATTTTTTTTTACTAGTTACATTATTTATCTTGCAGTTTAAAAAGAGCTTTAAAATATTGTGCTTCATATCCAGATTTATTTGTCAGGTCTGATTTTACTTGAGGACAGAATAAACCTCTTAAGTCATCCAGGCCAAAGTGGAAACATGAAATCATTGTCAGATAAAGTATGTGACAATTCCAAGAAGAAGTGAGTAACTAAGTTTAATGACCCTGAGAAAAGGGCATTGGTTTTGGCGGGGCTCCTCGTGACCACCAAGAGTGATCTTAGCACAGCAGTCAGCGTGAATGCAGAGGTCAGGAGCAGTGAGGAACGGCCACCGCCAGCACAGGTCACACATTTTAAACTTGGAAATGAAGAGGCAAGATGAGAGAAAGTTGCCAAGGGAAGGGCAGCAAAAAGAACAAAGATTTTTGGAATAATTTTTAAAGAGTAATAAAACATTTCCCTGTTTGAATGCAAAAGAGAGGGATAATTAGCCAGACATGGTGGCACGCCCATGTAATTCCAGGGACTCAGGAGGCTGAGGCAGGAGGATCTCAAGTTCGAAGCCAGCCTCAGCAACTTAGAGAGGTCCTAAGCAACTCAGCAAGGCCCTGTTCTAAATAAAACACAAAAAAGGGCTGAGGATGGTGACTCACTGATTATTTATCAACTCACCAGATTATAGGCTCCAAGGGGCCACGTCTGTTTTACTCAAGAGCTGTATTTACTAGCATCTAGTTCCACCTGGGACAGACTGTGTGTTAAGTGACCATGGGAAAGGACAGTGGAGAGGACAACATCCTGAGTTCCGGTGAGAGTTTAGAGAGAAGCTGGGGTCACGTGGGTTGTGTAGGTGGATAGTACCTTTCTTTCTTTCTTTCTTTTTTTTTTTTGGAACCAGGATTGCACTCAGGGACACTCGGCCACTGAGCCACATCCCCAGCCCTATTTTGTATTTTATTTAGAGACAGGGTCTCACTGAGTTGCTTAGGGCCTCACTTTTGCTGAGGCTGGCTTTGAACTCGAGATCCTCCTGACTCAGCCTCCCAAGTTGCTTGGATTACAGGCATTTGCCACCACACCCGGCTGGATGGTACCTTTCTTATGCCTCATGGTATGGGGGTCTCTGCTCCCAGTGAGCATTCACAGGGGACGGACAGGGCTGAGACGTAACACATGAAGAATGTCTTGGGACATGAGCTATAACAAGCAGTGTGGCCAAGAGCACCAACCAGGTCAGCAAAAACTTGTTTTTTTCTTCCTAGAAACCATTCATTTTCAAACACAAGTCAGTTCAATTGATAGACCTTTATGATAGTCCATTTTCTGTTGCTATAACAAAATACCAGACAGTGTAAGTAAAAGAAACTTATTTCTCACAGTTCTGGAGGCTAGAAAGTCCGAGATGGCAGAGTCACATCCAGGGAGGACCATCTTGCTCCGTTATAACATGGCGGAAGGACAGGCAAGTATGTGGTGGAATTCCTGAAATAACTCACTCAGTTCTACCATAATGGCCTTAATCCATTCATGATGGCGGTACCCTCATGACTCAATCATCTCTTCAGGTTTCACCTGCCTAATACCATCCTTCCATTTCAACGTGAGTTTTAGAGGGAACATTAAAACCATGGCGGCCTCTTATGTGCCAGTCATGTGCTGATCCCTGGGCACACAGAGCCCAGGAGTGGGGCCACTCTGTCCTGGGGAAGCCCATCATCTAGCAAAGAAGGAGAGCCAGAAATGCCATGGGCCAAAGGCTACCTACCAATGGCTCTGCAGAGTGCTAGTACTCTGGGGTACAGAAGTAATTCTGGGAGAGACACATAGAGGAGGTGACACCTGAACTGGATTTAGGAGATAATGAGAAGTTCCCTAATCATTCCTTCATTTATTCAACAACTATTTACCGAGCATGTACTTTGCACCAGGCACTGTGCTGGGCCATAGGGGTGCAGGATAGAGGAGAGACACAGTCCCTGCCCTTACAGCCCTTGGGAGAAGAGACATGAGTCATATAATCACAAGAACAAATGCAAAACTAAACCAGAAGAAGGGGCTGGGCGTGGTGACATATGCCTGTCATCCCAGAGGCTCGGGAGGCTGAGGCAGGAGGATCGTGAGCTCAAAGCCAGTCTCAGCAAAAGCAAGGCCCTGAGCAACTCAGTGAGACCCTGTCTCTAAATAAAATACACAACAGGGCTGGGCATGTGGCTCAGTGGTTAAGCACCCCTGAGTTCAATCCCTGGTACCCAAAAAAAAATAAAAAAATAAAAAAAGCTGAACCAGAAGAAGGTTACAACAGAGGAACGGGATTGCATGAAATAAATGTTTGAGTCCTGGGATCTATGGAGAGTGCGCGTCACACAGAGCGCTAGATGGGACATAGCAAAACATGATTCTCCCTTCTTCTGAATAATAAAAAAACACTGGCCACCGAGGATTCAACTGCATTTCCCAGGTTCCTCCCTGTAGCTCGATGTGACAAGGAGACTTCGATCAGGGCCCATGACACGTGAGCAGAAGTCACGCCTGTGACTTCTGGGTGTCCCCTTGAAGGGAGGAGCTCCTTCCCCTGGCTGGAGGCAGTGGTGAGCCATCTGGAAGCAGGAGGACAGGGCAATACTTGAGGGCAGGTGGAACAGGAACAAGGAGACGCGTGGGGGGCCGACACCCGGTTGTCATCTCCACAGCCTCGCAATGCTCCTGTCCAGCCAGTTGCGCAAAAGAAAATTTGTTTCCTTCCGGCTCCGGGAATGCTCGGGTTATATCTGTTAGAGAGATCAAGCCAATCTATCTAAACACAGGCGAGCTGTAAGATCGCTGGCCGTTGCTTAATAATGCAACAAACAACAATGATGAATCATATTTGTGTTAAGAAACTGCTCAGCCCCTGCCTGAAATAGGATTTGACTATTTATACACTCAGGATTTGAGGATTTGGGTTACTGAGGAGGATAAGACAATCTCGGAATACAAACAGAAATTCAGTTTCCAGAAGTCTTGTGATTTCTTTTTAAAACCCTTTATCTACTAGATTAAGTTCTGCTCAGCTCTGCATGTCCTCAGGTCAGAAGGAATGTCTGAACACAGAAGTGGAGAAGTGTGGCCTCCATTCTCCAGGCTTCCCTGGAGAAGGGGATGGATTTTTTTTTTTTTTTTTTTGGTACCAAGGACGATTGAACCCAGGGTGCTTAACCAACAAGCCACATCCTGGCCCTTTTTGTTTTTTGAGACAGGGTCTCACTGAGTTGCTCAGGGTCTTGCTAAGTTGCTAAGGCTGGCCTCCAATTTGAGATCCTCCTGCCTCAGCCTCTGGAGCTCCTGGGATTACAGGCGTGTGCCATCAAACCTGGCTGGGATGGATTTTTAAAGTAGAAGAGCCCCCAAAATAAACATGGTCCACTTCTGGGCTCATGACAGGATGAAGTAAAGATTTCCAGCAGGAGTTGGCTTTCTGCCCGTTTTCAAGATCTTTGGGGAAAGTAGTTCGCCATCTAATAGTGCATGTCTTGTCAGAGGAAATAACTCAATGTTACTTTATGGTTTATTAAAGCACTCTCACATCCATTAGCTCTCCTATTTTATCCTCCTAATAACTTCAATAGGAGACAGGACCATTATCATTTGCCTATATTACTCCAGAAACTGGAGTGATTACAGGAGGCCCTGAGGCCTCAGGCAGCAGAGCCAGGTCAGGACACTGGGTGTTCCAACTCTACACCCACTTTCTTTTTGTCCAGCTGCTTTCCGTCACAATCATTCCAAATCAGTGACCACTCCCTGAATCTCTGAGCTCTTAAGGACCCAAGCAAAGAATACAAATGGCCACTAACAAGGCAAGACTCTCTGACCTGCAGTGTTTGAGCTTGGGAGGGAAACCCAGTGGGGTTGTACACATGGTTGCAATATGAATCTCTGTAGGGTAAGGAAAGTGTGACAGCCAGGTCCCAGGGGCTCGGGAGGCTGAGGCAGGAGGATCACAAGTTGGAGGCCAGCCTCAGCAAAAGCAAGGTGCTAAGCAATTCCGTGAGACCCTGTCTCTAAATAAAATATAAAAAGGGCTGGGGATGTGGCTCAGTGGTCAAGGGCCCCTGAGGTCAGTCCCCAGTACCAACAAAAAAAGAAAGAAAGAAAAGAAAAGAGAAAAGAGTGACAGTCACTAACAACCATGTTCTGGGTGTTGCAGTTGCTGGAAGCCCCACCCTCCCAGAGGGGGCACCAGTACAGTGAAGCTGCTCACACACAGACACACACACACACACACACACACACACACACACGACAGAATGAGACTAAATATATGGGGCCTGCCAATTTATTTTGAAAAACCAACACTCAAGCCTCCCACTGGAAGTTTTTAGTAAATCTGCATAAATACTAACAATTCATTAATCATTTGGTAAATGGATATTTTGAGAATCAACTAAAGTCACTTGAGTGATAGAGCCCAGGAGCTGTATTGGCCTCCAGACTCCAAGCTATGATTCTTCACTCAGTATTTCACTTCTTCTTCTCTTTATCTTTTTTTGGTACCAGGGATTGAACCCAGAGACACTCAACCACTGAGCCACATCCCCAAACTTTTTTATATTTTATTTAGAGACAGGGTCTCACTGAGTTGCTTAGAGCATCACTAAGTTGCTGAAGCTAGCCTCCAGCTTGTGATCCTCCTGCCTCAGCCTCCCAAGCAATTGGGATTATCGGCCTGCACCACCATGCCCAGCTTTCGCTTCTTCTTGAAACAAAGTGAAATAAAATAGCCAAACAGGAAATCCAAGAGGACTTCAAAGCAAGCTGAGAAAGACTCATTAGCTTCACACAAATGCCCTGTAAACAAGATGTGCCCTGTAAACAAGAAGATGAGCAGGAATGGAAACAGCTAGACAAGGATGGAATGGGGCTAATGGAGCAAAGGATAGTCACGAAAAAGGGAGAAAAGAACTTGCTTGAGTAACTATAAATATGTACATGTAAATACAAATCCATGAAAGATTTTTCATTGACATGAAAATCTTCTAAAATTTTTTTTTTTTTTTTGGTACCAGGAATTGAAATCAGGAGCGCTCAACCACTGAACCACATCCCCAGCCCTATTTTGTATTTTATTTGGAGATAGGGTCTCACTGAGTTGCTTAGAGACTCACTTTTGCTGAGGCTGGCTTTGAATTCACAATCCTCCTGCCTCAGCCTCCTGAACTGCTGGGATTATAGGTGTGCACCACCGTGCCCAGCCTCAAAATATTTTAAGGAACTTTACTTACCAAAACAAATTTTTTTCAATGTGATACACGTGTGCAATGGAATATTATTTAGCCTTCAAAGGAAGGAAATTCTGACATATTCTACAACATAGATGAACCCTGAAGACTTCATGCTAAATTCAAGAAGCAAGTCACAAAAGGACAAATAGTATAAGCTTCTGCTTATCTAAGGTCCCGCGAACAGGCGAATTCACGGAGATAGAAAGTAGAACAGAGGTTACTGGGTGTGGGGTGAGAGGGAGAGATGAAGAGTTATTATTTTAATGAGTACTAAGTTTCTGATTGGGGTGGTGAAGCAATTCTGGAAATCAATACTGCTGATGGTTGTTTTGTTAGCAGCTTTGCATTGCTATGATGAAACACCTGAGATAACTAAGTTATGACGACAACAGGTTTACTCTGACCTACAGGGTGGGAGCTTCCAGTCCAAGACTGGTACACCAATTGCTTTAGGCCTCTGGTGGACATGCTGGATAGTAATGGCAGGGAAAGAAAGCCAGAGTCCCCCTACAATGCCCCTCTGGGACGCACCTCCAATGACCTAAGGACTTCCCATTAGGCCTCACCTCCCATAGGTTCCACCCCCTCCATATAGCCCCACCTGGGACCCCACCTTTAACAAATGAACCATTAGGGAATTTTCAACATTCAAACAATGCAGCTGTACAACCTAGTTAATATACTTAATGCCATCAGATGGAAAGCTTAAAATGATCAGATGGTAAATTGCATTTCAGGTATATTTTACAATAAATGTTTTAAAAGGGTGGAGGGATAAGAGCAGCAGAGTGGTGCAATGTAAACCAGACTCAGCTCTGTGGCTCTGGCTTTCAAAATGGAGGGAGGAACCATGAGCAAAAGAACGGAAACAGTTTCCAGAAGCTGGCAAAGGGCAACAAGACTGATGATCTCCTAGAACTCCCAGAGACACACACAGCCCCTGGAGACACCTTCATTTGAATCCAATAGGACACACTGTGGACTTCTGATCTCCAGAACTAAATCTAAGCGAATAAACTTGTGTGACCAGTACTGAAAACGATTTCGTTTTAAAGTAGCCAATCTAAAACTGCTTCCTTATTCACACAGTAGGTATTCTGCGACATTTCTCTCCAGGGAACGATTCCCACTCGTTGTGACCCTAGAGATAAGGATAGTTTATCAGTCCTTTGCCAGAATTGGAGGACACCTCCCATTTCTGGAGAGTTAAGGCAAAAACCAGAGGCTGATGGCCCAGGTTGAGTGCCAGGTATCGCGAACGAAAATACAGACCAAAACCAAAACCAAACCAGAACATCTGAGTTAAGTGGGAATACATTGTGCAATATTTGGGACATATTATACTAAAAAATAAACATATATATATATATATATTGATCGTACATCTGAAACTTGGTTTAACTGAGCACCTGCATTTCATCTGTCAACCCTAACCCGGGCCACACTCATGAAGATCACTCACAGGATTTTTTTTTTTTTTTGAACCAGGGATGAACTCAGGGACACTCGACCACTGAGTCACATCCTCACCCTATTTTGTATTTTATTTAGAGACAGGGTCTCACTGAGTTGCTTAGGGCCTCGCTAAGTTGCTGAGGCTGGCCTCCAACTTGTGATCCTCCTGCTTCAGCCTCCCGAGCCGCTGGGATTACAGGCGTGCGCCACCACGCCCGGCTAGAATTTTTTTTTTTTTTTTGGTCATCTTGCAATTTTAAAAGATCAAATAAAATTTTTGTCACCTTAAAATGCCACAATTCCAAACGCTCTTTAAAAAAACGCGTCCTCGCCCGGCTCGTGGCTGACCGTGAGTCACGCTGTCCCGTCCAAAGGCGCGGGAAGACGTGCGCAGGCGCAGGGTGGTCCGGGGGAGGAGTCCAGAATCCGCGCACGGAGGCGTGCGCAGGCGCAGAGCGGCCCACGGGACTGGGTGTGAGGAATCAGCGACGGAAGGCTTGGTGCAGCCCGCGGGACAGCGGGCGAGGAATAAGCGCGGGAAGGCACTGCGCAAGCGCAGAGCAGCCCACGTTACTGGGTGCAAGGAATCAGCGCGGGAAGGAACTGCGCAAGCGCAGAGCGGCCCACGTTACTGGGTGCAAGGAATCAGCGCGGGAAGGAACGGCGCAAGCGCAGAGCGGCAGCGGGACTGGGTTGGTGCGAGGAAATCGGCGCACGAAGGCACCGCGCAAGCGCAGAGCGGCCGGCGGCGGCAGCACGTGGCCCGGACCACGTCCACACCTGTCTTCTTAGAGAGGCGGCCAGGGCCCCCCCGCCAGTCCCTGTCGGCGAGGCGCTGGCCTTCAGGCAGCCTTCCAGTGCCATCTATTTATATCCCTCTGCGCGCACAGGCCCATATTGGGCAGTGTGGTCAGTCGGGCCCGTCGGCCGCCCTGCCCGGTGCACGCCCAGCTCCGAGTGTCAGGCGGCGTCCAGGACCGGTCGCGGCGCCATCGCGGCGGCCCCTGCCAGGGCAGCAGCTCCGTAAGTAGGGGGAGAGCTTGGGAAACGCGGGCCCCAGTCAAAAGCCCCGTGTGAGCTCCAGCAGGGCCGGGAGCGGGGCGCCCTTGCCCTTGGCAGGCCCCTCTGCTGGAAGTGCACCGCCCCTGGGTCGCCAGCGGCCAGCTCCTGGCATCAGGCCGCAGCTGAGCGTTTGCTCTCTCTTGGAGGTCATCCCTGGCCAGCCAGGATCTCCAGCTGCCTGGCAGTGTTCAGCTTCCTGGTCGTCGTCATGTTCACCTTTTGTGCAATAACCGACTAATTTATTTATTTTTTATTTTGCAATCTTCAGTTAGGGGGTGGTGCGCGCCATCAAGGTCTGACTTCTGCCTTTCAGTTCCTGGTAGTCTTCCTGGGACCTAGAACAGGGCCTGGCACTTAAAATGAATGGTTCGTTTAAATTCAATCAGCGTTGAATGTATCCCAGGGCAACTCTCTTAACTTTGAAGCCAGGAAAATAATTGCCCCGCATTTCCCCCACATGATTCTTAAGAGGAACTAATGAGCTATAATGCATATTAAAGCACTTTGCAAAGTATCAAGCTCTGTGAGAATGCAAAACATTGTGAACTCATCAAAGAAAAAAGAAAACTTGTCTTATTTGTCTTTATTATCCAAATGCCAGCCTGCCATATGCCTCATGTGGGGGTGGATTATTACTATTAAGTGAATCGGGTCTTTTTTGTTTCCACATTAATGGGAGACTCCAAAGGACATTTTGGGTGGTGCATGTGTTTTGAACCATTTTCTACCAAGGTCTGCAAGTGTAGGATTTGAGCAAGACGGTGATGCTAAAATTAAATAGGACTCGGGGAATTTATGGTAGGAACTAGAGGTCACAAACGAATTATCAGGGGCAGGAAAAGCAATACTGTATCCGATACACACTCAGTATCGGATGGTAGGGACTGGGCAATTGGACAATAGTTGTGCCATCTGAGAGGCAGTAGCTGGCTTTGGGGTCCTTGCATGCTGTTGTCACTTGGGAATCAAGGACTCGTTGCTGGATTACCTTTCATTTTTTCAATAGATGCTGGAATGCTTCTGCTTTGTGTTCACAACTCATTCACACACACACTGTGAGCAGCCAGTGTGCAGTCCCTAGCGTAAGTCAAAGCCAGGGCAAGCTTTGTTGTTCCCTAAGACTGGGGTCCATTTCTCACAGAGCAGATGAATTTATTTAGAGGAATTAATTTTGAGAGTAGGAGTATAAAGTACGTCATAAGGCATCCAACTGTAAAGCAAGAGAATCAAGTTAATGATTCTGGGTGATTTATTTGACTTGGACAAAGGAATAGCACCTTGAATCTTTTTTTTTCTTTTCTTTTCTTTTCTTTTTTTTTTTTTTTTTTTTTTTTTTTTGGAACCAGGGATTGAACTCAGGGGCTCTCACATCCCCAGCTTCCCCACCTTTTTTTTCCTTTTGCTACAGGGTCTCTCTAAGTTGCTGAGGCTGGCCTTGAACTGGCAATCCTCCTGCCTCAGCCTCCTGAGCCAATGGGATGACAGGCATGCGCCACCACACCCAGAAAACATGACTTTTCTGTGTAGAGGACAGTCTTCGTGGTGGTGGTTTGCTGACATGTACTTATGACCTTACAAAAGGTCATCATGAACCTGTAATGAGATTGTTTAAACAAAGCATTAATTTGAACAAACCATATTGAGTTTAAGTGCCAGGTATCATCACACACATGTTAAGGGTAAGAAAGTGATCAACACAGTCCTTTACCCTCCATGAGCCTCTCATTGAGAGGGGAGGGAGGCGTAAGCACCAATAAATGATTCTCTTTTTTTCTCTGACTTAAAAAAAATACAGATAATAAGACTTGCCATTTGGAGGTAGTGTGGATAGATTTTTGTCCTTTCTTTGCATAAAACTAAAGATAGCAATGTTTCATTTGTTTACTAAAAGCACTGACACCATGGCATATATTTGAAATAGAGACCTCTCAGAGCTTCTCAAGTTTTCTTTCTATACATGTTTTTTTGTTGTTGTTTTGTTTTGTTTTGTTTTGTACCAGGGATTGAACTCAGGGGTCCTCAACCACTGAGCCACATCCACAGCCCTATTTTGTATTTTATTTAGACACAGGGTCTCACTGAGTTGCTTAGCACCTCACTTTTGCTGAGGTGGCTTTGAACTCGAGATCCTCCTGCCTCAGCCTCCCGAGACAGTCTCATTGAGTTGCTCAGGGCCTCACTAAATTGTCAAGGCTGGCCTCCAACTTCTGATCCTCCTGCCTCAGCCTCCCAAGTGCTGTGATTACAGGCGTATGCCACCGTGCCCAGCTCTCCAGCATTTTCAACACAAATGGGACTAGATGACTCTTAACACAGCAACAACCACATTGAACAAGTTCCAGCCAGACATAGAAGCAAAGGGACATCTTCACTGAGAAAGTGATATCTGGACTGAATTTTGAAGAGTTAGTTACATTTTTTCTGGTGGACAGGGGAAGAAGGATGATCCTAACATAGAGAACATCACAGTTGAAGGCAAATACACATTAGAGTTTTCAGTAGTTCAGAATTACTGAAAGATTGAAAAATATAAAGAAGAGAAGTCAGGGGATGAGGCAGGAAAGGGTGGGAGGTGCCCAGTTGTGAGGACCCTTGTAGTGCCAAATGAGTGGTGGTGGAAATAGACTCACGGTGACTTTTTTAATGCATCTTAATAATTTTATGCACAATAGTCACCAACTTACGGAAGGGAATTGGAGGTTTTCTTTCCGAAAGGGTTAGGTTTTGTCTTTTTGTTATTTGTTTTTGTCTAAAACATTGGAATTGGGACATCCTTGTCTGATACGGTCATGTTGATGATTTTTGATTTGCTAACCAAAATCTGTCAAAAGGAATTTTAATCTGTGGCATTTAGGAGCCCTAAGTCATTTCTCTGTTCTTCTGTTTTGTATGTTTCATTTCGTTTTGTTTTCATTGATAAAACTCAAGACTTTAGCCAGGCAGGGTGGTGCACGCCTGTCATCCCAGCTGCTCAGAAGGCTGAGGCAGGAGGATTGCAGTTCAAAGTCAGCCTCAGCAAAAGGGAGGCCCTAAGCAACTCAGTGACACCCTGACTCTAAATAAAACACAAAATAGGACTGAGGATATGTCTCAGGGTTGAGTGCCCCTGGCCTGGATCTTGATCCTCAATGCCAAAAAAAAAAAAGGAAAAAACCCTCAAGGTTTTGATGTTGATCAAGTAAGTCTATAACTACTATAACCTACTCACTGTGTTGAATATTTCTATGAGAAATCTTTTGTATTCTTCTGTCACTCATAAGTTGGGGTACATAACATTAAAAAGAAAATTCATAATGTATCCACCTATTATCTCTCTCTACATATGACTTATATATCAGATAATGCTGATTGGGTTTATAATGTGTTTTTCAAAGCTAGAAATGACTCACATCGATATAGTTTTTTATTTTAAACTTTATGCAATATTTAAGATATGCAAAGAGGCACAAGGAATAATAGAGTACGTGTTGGGTACCCAATGCTCGAGAAATTAAGCATTGATGTAGTTGAAACTGCTTTTCATTCTCTCTAGTGGTCTCCCCTCTTTGAGTTCCTCCTGAAGGCAACCGCTCTCCTGAATTTGGTATTTATAATTACCCTTCATCAAGCCAGGTGCAGTGGCACACACTAGCAAATCAGAAGGCTGAGGCAGGAGGATCACAAGTTGGAGGCCAGCCAGAGCAACTTAGTGAGACCCTAAGGAACTCAGTGAGACTCTGTTTCTAAATAAATAGAAAAAGGGCTGGAGATGTGGCTCAGTGGTTAAGCACCCTCAGTTCATGGTTCTGAGCAGGGGGCGGGGGCTAATAATTACCCCTCATTGACATTCCACTATAGCTGTATGAATTTTTTTTTCTTGGTACTGGGGATTGAACCCAGGGGCACTCCACCACCGAGCACATCCTCAGCCCTATTTTGTATTTTATTTAGAGACAGGGTCTCCCTGAGTTGCTTAGGACCTCGCTAAGTTGCTGAGGCTGGCTTTGAACTTGTGATCCTCCTGCCTCAGCCTCCCAAGTGCTGGGATTACAGGCATGTGCCACCGCGCCCAGCATGAATTCTTAAAAATTATACATATAGAATTTTTGACTTGTAACTTTGATATAATTACACACTTGTAGAAAAGTTTCAAGAATAATACAGAAAGCTCCCACATACCCTTTCCCAGATTCACCAATGGTTTATCTTTTGTCAACATTCACTGTTAGACTCCGTCACCCTGTTGCTCCTTTCCGATTTGTTCATGGACGCCCATGGCTTCTGCAGTCTCCCTCGCACTTGGCGTTTCCAAGATCCGTCCTGGAGTTACTCGTTGATCTAGTCCATTTGTTCCCATTGTGCAGTGTTCTTTTGATGGACACACTGGGTCGGTTCTGTTAATGGATATTTAGGTTATTCCCACCTTTTTGCTACTTCAGACAAATGCTGCTATGAATTTAAACTAGTTTATCTTCAGCGAAACATGGAGAATTTTCATTGAAAAGAGGGCTTGGCCACGTGTCAACCATCGTTCAGAGAAAGCAGCTACTGTAAAGATAATGTAAAGAAGATAAAATCAGCCACAATAAAAGCAAAACATTTGTGGTTTTAAGGAAATTGACGTTTTTGCCCCCATTAAAATGTATAGCCGTCTGTTTTTCACAACGAAATAATGGACATTGGTGTAACTGCATTTCGGATTTGCAAAGTAATCACGCTTTATTCTGTGATTTATATTTATCTTTGCTCCTCGCTTTTCTCCGTTATTATGGGTCCTGTCATTGTGGACGCACCGCTCAGTCGTCCATAAATTGGAACAGAGAATCACTTCCCGTTGGCATCGCCGAGAACATTCATACAATTTTGTTTTGCTGATAAAGGAGAATGTACTGTCTGCCCTCGTTACGAGAAAACGTCGCTGTCAGCTCCCCATTTCTGAGCTGTGTCTTTATCCACCAGCGATTTGTGTATGTGCCCAAATATTTTTGTCACTTGGACAGCGTCTAACGCAGGTATAGACTCGCACCAAGTGAGTTTCACCAAGCGGATTACATACGGTGCGTGCATGTCCGTGTTCAGTTATCCAGACTGTCCTTACACGATCCCAGGTGAGGAAGCGGGAAGGAACACAATGCTGTCGCTGGCAGGAGCCCGGACTCAGACCCCGAGCTCCGTAGCCTCAGCCAAAGCCCGCGTTCCTGACCTTTGAGCCTCACTATTCCGTGTCCTTATAATGGATGGTACTTTTTTGGGTGCTTGGATGCCAAGACTGATCCAACTACCCCCCTGAACATGTGAAGGGAAAAGGTTTAGGAAGGCGAAAAAGAACTTTTTTTAATCACAGAAAATAAGCAGCCAATTTGGAATTCAAAACCAGGACTTTTTCATTTCAACATCTTCATCTGCCCTGCTGATATTTTCCATATACCGTGTGTGTGTGTGTCCATACATATATATATACATATGTACGTATATAACAATGCGAAGACGATTTTGAAGTTTTAATGGTAGCTAATTTAACTTCCCAGACATTTCTCAGGATTTCTATCTGTAAATTCATTTAATCTATAAATCCATAGCAATTGGAGTAACTTTCAAGAGTCCTATAAAAGGCAGGTGTGGTGGCACATGCCTATAATCCCAGCGGCTCTCGCAGGGGCTCTGGAGGCTGAGGCAGGAGGATCACAAGTTCAAGGCCAGCCCCAGCAACTCCGCGAGACCCTGTCTCTAAGTAAAACATCAAAAGGACTGGGGATGTGGCTCAGTGGTTAAGCACCCCTGGGTTCAATCCCTGGTTTAAAAAAAAAAAAAAAAAAAAAGCCCATTTTCAAAGTCCGTCATAGAAACTTCTCTGTGGAGTGTTTGAAACGGTTATTTCGGCTTTGTCGTTGCTGTCTGTCGAAGCCAATGTTTGAAACAAATATGCTACATCCAAGTGCAGTATTCCTTCAAGAAATTGATTTATATTTGGGAATCTGGGGACAACCAGATGATCTTTTTCAAACATCACCATCCCCCTCTTAAGACTCTTCAGCTGGATTTAAGAGGAGAAATGGAGATGAGTCATCCAGACAGGATAGTGTCTTACCCACAATCTGGAGAATGGATTTATTTATAACATCCGAGCAGGAGTCGGCAGCCTGGCCCTGGGCTTTGTGTAGTCCATGAGCTAAAAAAAAAAAAAAAAAAGTCATAATTTTAAATGAATCTTCAAAATCAAAGGAATAATGCTTGTTATTATTTTTGACATGTGAAAATATAATTTTAATTTAATTTTTTAATTTAATTTAATTTTTAATATAATTTTAATTTTAATTATGAAATTCAGGTTTGGTTTTTAAATTTTTTTTAGTTACAGATGAACACGGTCCCTTTATTATTTCCGTCTTCACCTCTCCGTGGTGCTGAGGATGGAACCCAGGGCCTGACACGGGCTCGGCCAGCGCTCCACCACTCAGCCCAGCCCAGCCCCGAAATTCAGGTTTTGATACCCACAAAACATTTGATTGGAGCACAGCCAAGGTCCTTCGTTTACACTCTGTCCCTGGCTGTGGTGCGCTATTAAATCTGAGTTCGATAGTGGCGACAGAGACCATCTGGCCTGCAGGGACAAAGGACTTACTGTCCGGCCCCAATTTCCCAACCTTTGCACCAGAGGAAGTGGTAGAGTGTGCAGGTGAAATTGGGTCCACGTGTTGTAGCCGTTTCCCAAGAAAAGGCACATCAGAAGAGTGACTTCAGTGGTCCTCGCTGTCAGAGGGTTCTGGGTTCTCCTGGCTGACAGCAAAATCAGAAAACGTGCCGCCGTCTCGGCCGTGGTGGTGTGTGTGATTGCCGTTACCCTGGGCAGCCTTTCCTCAGTGTCTGCATGTACTGCTTATGCCATAAGGATTCTTTTTTGCGGGGAGGGCTGCCAGGGGTTGAACTCAAGGGCAGTCACCACTGAGCCACATCCCAGCTCTGTTTTGTATTTTATTTAGAGACAGGGTCCCGCTGAGTTGCTTAGCACCTTGCTCTTGCTGAGGCTGGCCTCCACCTTGCAATCCTCCTGCCTCAGCCTCCCGAGCTGCTGGGATTACAGGTGAGTGCCACCGCGTCCTGCTAGTAAGGACTCTAGATTACAAGTAACAGCAGTCCCAATGCAAACCAGCTTAAACTGCATGTCCAAACTAAAAATAGAGCTTCAGGGCCTCTATTTGCAATTCTGTTGCTCTAGAGGCTCCACTTCCTTCCCTGCATTTGCTTTGCTGGCTTGTAGGGATATGGCTGCAGCAGTTCCTGACGTCCCTGCTGTCCAACACAGGGACACCCCAGTCATTGAACCAGAGACCCGAGCTTCCCCCTAATGAGGCAGCTCTCAGGTATCACACCTGTCCCTGCACGGGGCACAGTAGTGAGGGGCATGGGACTCAGACCTATCACAGCACCCAACAGTTGGAAAGCAGGGTAGGTACTGAGGAAAACCTAGCATTGCCCACTCTAAAGATGTTTGTAAAATATGACCTGTAACTGGGCACGGTGGCACACACCTGTAATCCCAGCAACTTAGGAGGCTGAGGCAGGAGGATCTCAAGTTGGAGGCCAGCCTCAGCAACTTAGCAAGGCCCTAAGCAACTCAGCGAGACCCTGCCTCTAAATAAAATACAAAGGGCTGGGGATGTGGCTTAGTGGTGGAGTGCCTCTGGGTTCAATCCCCAGTACCAAAAAAAAAATAAAATAAATAACCTCATTGGGTGGTGGGTGGCTGGGTCTGACAGAGCACGTTTTGTGTCTGCTATTGAAATGCTCACCTCTCCTTTCTTAAATCCCAGGACCAACTTCTCCCATCCCACGTCTATTCCTGCTGCTTGCAGCTTTTGTAGCCACCTATAGAACTAGAAAGGGGGCAGGGACCGGAGATTCCTCCTGGACGCTGTGAGTCCCTAACTCTGGGACTGTCCTTTCAATCAAAGCGGCTAATGAACTTCCTGGCAGCCTCCTGTGTCCATGCCCCAGGGAAGGCACAGCTGACACACCGATTCACAGGGACTCTTCATCAGCCTCGTACTTGTTACAGTGAGAAGGGGTTTGGAAAAGCTGAGCGAGGAGGGAGGACGAGGAATCCAGGAGCCTACAGGCTCTGGGCGCAGGATGGCTCAGTTGGACGTGCCAAAGGTCACGAGCTCTCTGAAGCCCAGCAGCGTCCATCTTTGTACTGCTTGCTCTGTGGAATCGTCTACCCCATATCAACGTTCGAGCAGATTTTAGTGGAATTGGTTATTGGGGGTTTTTGGTTTGTTCTGCCCCCTAATCATGTCACTTGAGGGGTGTGTCCTGCGGGCCCTTGTCCTGATTCCATGGCTCTGCCGTTGTTCTCTGGGTGATTTTTGGAGGGAGCGCTATAACTTAGGAGGCTTGTTACCTGGAGGCCCCGGACGCTCTGTGCGCATGTCAGCTGGATCTGCAAGTCCCGTTCTTATCAGCACCTCTTCCTCCATTCATATTGGGAGGGGAGAATTTCCAGTTCTAGAAAAATCTCTACTGCTGAAGAGGAAAATAATGTGGTAGCAGTTAATAATTTGCTGTTCACACATTGAGGATATTTTCAGACACAAAAGTAGTTGTCTTCAACTGCTGTTTGGAGTGGATATTCATATACGAATACTCGTCAGCACTAATGCTGCGTATTTCAACTACAGAAAACTTTTCACGTGTGTGTGTGTGTGTGTGTGTGTGTGTGTGGTGGTGCTGGGGATTGAACCCAGGCCTTGGGCTTTCGAGGCAACTACTCTACCAACTGAGCTATATCCCCAGCCTTAGAAAACTTTTAAAATATTATCTTTTTAATTTTTTCTTTTTAGATATACATGACAGTAGAATGCTTTTTTTTATTTTTTTATTTTTTTATTTTTTTTGGTACCAGGGATTGAGCTGAGGGGTGCTTAAGGCTGAGCCTCTGAGGCTGGCCTCCAACTTGGGATCCTCTTGCCTCGGCCTCCTGAGTCACTGGGATTAAGGTGTGCACCACCACGCCCGACAAGTAGAGTGTAATTTAACATATTATCTGTACAAGGAGTATAACTTACTCTAACGAGGATCCCATTCTTGTGGTTGAATATGATGTGGATTCTCACTAGTCGCGTGCTCATATATGAACACAGGAAAGTTCTGTCTCATTCATTGCACTGTCTTCCCCATTCCCAGTCCCCTCCATTCCCTTCATTACCCTTTGTCTAACCAGTGAACTTCTATTCCCCGCCCCACTTACTATAAGTCACCATCCTCATATCAGAGAGAACATTTGTCCTTTGGTTTTGGGGATTGGCTTATTTCACTTCGCATGATAATCTCCAGCTCCATCCATTTACTGGCAAATGCCATCATTTCATTCTTCTTTATGGCTGAGTAATATTCCTTTGACAACTACAGAGAACTTCTTAAGACAAAAACCATCTTCTTTTCTTGCCCTCAGGAATGTCTCATGGTGTAGCGTCTCTATTCTCATGTGAGTGATCAGAGTGCAAGATAGTCCCTCAGGAATCGAGCTCAACCCAAAGAAGACTTAGAAACTTGGAGCGTGTGTCATGGAGTACAAGACCGAGGGCAAAGAAAGATGCCAGCACAGCCTGAATTTACTGAGTAAAATTCAGAACATGAAGGAATCAGCAGAAATGATTGACGTGGTCCTCATAGCAGAGGGAGAGCGGTTCCCCTGCCACCGGCTGGTCCTGGCTGCCTTCAGCCCGTATTTCAAGGCCATGTTCACCTGTGGGCTTCTCGAGTGCACTCGGAGGGAGGTGGTCCTCCACGACATCACTGCGGAGAGCGTGTCCGTGATCTTGAGCTACATGTACAGCGCCGCACTGGAGGTCAGCAACGCCAACGTGCAGACGGTGGCCATGGCCGCCTACTTCCTGCAGATGGAAGACGTCTTCGGCGTGTGTCAGAAGTACATGATGGACCACATGGACGCCGCCAACTGCGTGGGCATCTACTATTTTGCAAAGCAGATGGGGGCTGAAGATCTGTGCGATCAGTCCAGGAGGTATCTATTCCAGCACTTCGCCGAGGTGAGCTTGCACGAGGAGATCCTGGACGTCGAGGCACACCACTTCCTGACGCTCATTCAGTCCGACGATCTGAACATATCCAGGGAGGAGAGCATCCTGGACTTGGTCCTGAGGTGGGTCAACCGTGACCGAGAACTGCGCTCGGGGCACCTCGCTGAGCTGCTGAAGCAAGTCCGATTGGAACTGATAAACCCTTCTTTTCTGCGACAGGCCCTCAAAAGGAACACCATGCTTCTGTGCGACGCCGGGTGCATTGACCTCATTCAAAGTGCATTCAAGGCCATCAAGACGCCGCAGCAGCGCTCTCCGAATCTCCGCTACGGCATGGAGGTCACAAGCCTGCTGCTCTGTATCGGCAACAGTTCCTCGGGAATCAGGTCGCGACATAGGAGCTACGGGGATGCCAGCTTTTGCTACGACCCCGTGGCCAGGAAGACCTATTTCATCTCATCTCCCAAATATGGGGAGGGTCTGGGAACTGTGTGTACCGGCGTCGTCATGGAAAATAACACGGTGATCGTGGCTGGAGAAGCCACTGCCTCCAGGCTTTCCAGACAAAAGGACAAGAACGTTGAAATCTACAGGTTTGTGTCTAGCAATACGATGTTTTTCTTCTGCTCTGAGCTTAGCAACAGTAGAAGGAAGTACTGTGGAGGGTGGTCACATCTTAAGTCTCCCATAAAGAATATTTTGCAGGGCCATGGTGGCACCTGCCTGTAATCCCAGCGGCTTGGGAGGCTGAGGCAGGAGGATCACAAGTTGGAGGCCAGCCTCAGGAACTTATCAAGGCCCTGGGCACCTCAGGGGGACCCTGTCTCTATAAATAAAATATAAAATAGGGCTGGGGATGTGGCTCAGGGTTGAGTGCCCCTGGGTTCTGTCTCCAGTTACACCCCCAAATAAAGAATAGTATGCAGAACGTAGTTTTATATATATGAATGTTTAAAGCCGTAAGTACGAATGTAGCACAGATAGAGTGTTCATAGGCATCATCCACATTTTAGATCTATTTTCCTTTAATTGGGAAAGACAATTGAATTTGCAAATGTATTTGTGTTATGATTCGATTGTATTTTTCACTGAGCTTTCATTATTCATATGGTAGGTTATAATATATTTTTTGTAGACCTTGATAGAATTTTAAACAATAAGAAAAATTCATAATGCAGACTCCTTTGACCTTTTTTTTAAAATAATTCAGAGTAGTAAGTAATTTTTTTTCTTAACCAGAAAGTTTTCACTGTGTCCTTAATTTCTGGATCTTTCTAAATCTCTAATACTGACAAAAGCCCGTGGCATTAAGAATGCTTCAAGCCAGGTGCAGTGCCAGTCACCAGAAATCCCAGTGGCTCGGGAGGCTGAGGCAGGAGGATCAAAAGTTGGAGGCCAGCCTCAGCAATTTAGCGAGGCTCTAAGCAACTCAGTGAGGCCCTGTCTCTAAATAAAATACAAAATAGGGCTGGGGAGGTGGCTCAGTGGTGGAGTGTCCCTGGTACCAAAAAAAGAAGAAGAAGAAGAAGAAGAAAATCTTGGATCCTAGAATCATAGTTAGAGGAACAAGAGTGGCAGCTAAGAAGCATCAAATCGTCTGAGTCTTATTTGTGAGAACGTGCACGTTCATTGATTATTCACTCATCAAGTGGTCAGTGAATGTTTAGTGCACAAATCATACGTGGTGAATATAGGGCTCGGTGGCAGAGCACTTGCCTGGCACGTGTGAGGCACTGGGTTCCATCCTCAGCTCCGCATCAGTATAAATAAACTAAAGGCGCGCTGTGCACTTTGAGCTCTGAGAACACTTTTTTTAAAAACTTGGCGATATAGACCACGCGCAGAGAACAGACCCTGGTTATAGAGCTTGGCTTCAGGCGCATCCGCAGCTCCTCTTCTCAGAGTGCACTCGGACTCCTCAGGAGGTGAGTGTGAGACAGAGGAAGAATTAAGAGGCCTCGTGGAGGGGAAGGGCTTGCAGATCCCTGGATGAGTGGCCTGGCCTGTGCCCCTGGTGGCTGAGCATGTCACCGAGCTGCAGAAGCAGCCTCCCTCCGGATCAGCAGCTGTGGACTGCAGAGCCAGACCCCACAGGAAGAGGGACACTCAGCTTTCCTGGCATGGTTTTGTTTGTTTAATTTTTTTTTTTTTTTTTTTGTACCGGGGATTGATTGAACTCAGGGACACTCGGCCACTGAGCCACATCCCCAGCCCTGTTTTGTATTTTATTTAGAGACAGGGTCTCACTGAGTTGCTTAGGGTCTCGCTCAGTTGCTGAGGCTGGCCTCCAACTTGTGATCCTCCTGCCTCAGCCTCCAGGATCCTTAAAAGTCCACGTCCTTGTTTTGCATTTGGTCTTGGTTAGGTGCCATCTTAGGGCCTTTTGACCAGGTACTCAGGTTATTTAAATAGTCCCTTTTTCTTCCTCATCAGGACAGTGCACAGTTCTCCCATCGGGACTTGTTTTCAGTAAACATCCAGATCTGTCAAAGTGACTTTCAGTTCTGATCCTCAGACAGCTTTCCTCTTAACTTTTTGAAGACCCGCTTCCCTTTTTGGTGGCATGTGTCTGTAAGTCACAGGCCACATTGTCACCTTTCTTACCTGTCTTGAAGCCAGCGAGGCTCCTCCACCTGGGTCAGAATGAGGGTAAAAGTTGTTAGGTACAAAGTTCTGCTCAGATAGGTTTCTTCTTGGCCGAGGAGAAAACAGCACGCTCTGGTAGGCCCTCCCCTCAGAGGTGTCCCTCCCCGCCTCCTTTGCTCCTCTCTGCACTTGGCATACAAACAGCTCACGGTGGAGGTTCTGCCTTTGAACCCTCCACCTGCCCACGCGGAACGTCTTGGTCCCTGGTGTGTCATATCCACCCAGTGGTAAATTTTAGGGTTATAGCTGGGCGTTCTTTTTCTTCCCATTTTCAGTTCTCAATGTTGAAACGAAAATCTGATCAGCAAGTCACTCAACAAACACACGCTTCCCAGCCTTCATGGAATTCATTTTGTTTTCTTAAACTATGTCTCAGAAAACCACGATCCATTTTTCCATATTCACTCTATCAGCTGAACTTAAGTAGCCCTGCCTATAAACACCCAGTCCTCCTTTCTTTTCTAAAAAATCCATACAATTAAAAGGGTGAAAATATTATTACCCCATGGTGCTCGGGACTTTGGTTTCCTGCCTGGAATAACAGAAATCAGCGTCGTGAAGCTTGATCCGCTTCTGCGCTCAGTTGTGACAAGCCAGAGGTGCCCTCTGGGAGAGGGACAGGCACCTTCCAGCCTGCCTGTCAGCCCGAGGCAAAATGCTCTCTCTGGGAAACGCGACTCTTGTGTGATGCGCTGTCCAGTGTCACTTAAAATTGTACTCTATACAAAACGCCCATATCGTGCTTCTACAATTCTTGTTTCAAAATGGAACACTTTTTTTTCTGTTTTCCTGGGTGAGGGGTGTGAGTGTTTTGATTCCAGTGTACTTTCTAGGTTTTCCGAGACATTTAATTTCACACATTTTACCCCACGGTTCAAGCAGTGCTGGGGATGGAATCCAGGGCCTTGTGCTTGCGAGGCAGGCACTTTACCACTGAGCTACGTCCCAGCCCCGTGACCCTCACAGCATCATGGGAAGAAGCAGGCAGCGTTCTCATGAACGAGACAAAGGGTCACCACCAACTCAGGTACTCGGTGACCACAGGGCAGCCTCCCCGCCGACGGCCGGTCACTGGGTCCAACTCCAGGAGGAATTGAGAAGCCACCTATCCCTGTCCCCCGAGACTCTTCTTAGATCGTCTGAGTATTCGTGGGAGACGTTACCATATCTTGTGGACTGAAATAGGTGTCAGACGCCCAGCACGAGTCTACACATGAGTTTTGTGCAGTACTTTTGACCCAGTTTTAATCCTGTTAGAACTATAGTCCTTAAAATTCCCTATATCAGATGCAGCCTGCTAGAAATCCCGAGTTGAGACATTTTCAGATTGTCTGCCCTAAAATCATGACTTTTTTTTTTTCCTTTTTGGCATTAAGGATTGAACCTTGGGGTACTCAACCCCTGAGCCACCTCCCCAGCCCTTTTTATATTTTATTTAGAGACAGGGTCTCCCTGAGTTGCTTAGGGCCTCACTAAGTTGCTGAGGCTGGCTTTGAACTCGAGATCCTCCTGTCTCAGCCTCCCATGCCTCTGGGATTACAGGCGTGCGCCACCACACCCAGCTTATGTGATATTAAAATGATATTTCTTGTTCACAGAATAAGGCAAGTGTGTCCTTTTTGTTTCTTTTTATTTATCCTTTTTTGAATTTCTTTTTAGTTGTAGATGGACACAATACCTTTGATTTTATTTATTTATTTCTATGTGGTGCTGAGGATGGAACCCAGTGCCTCACACATGCTAGGCAAGCGCTCCACCACTGAGCCACAGCCCCAGACCTCTTTTTATTTATTCTTTTATGGTGAAATTATAAATGAATTTGCCAGAAGACTTTTCTATTTTTGGTTTTCTTCCCTATAATTAGGCAATGCAAAGTCTAGTTGTGAGTAATCTAATCTTTCCCTACATATTATAGAAACTACAGGTAGGCGTGGTTAATCATTTTTAAGCATATTTTGTTTATAGTCCTTTAAAAAATAAAGCAGTGAACCTACACAGCTTTCTTGTATTAATGGTTTTTTCCAATTAGAAGCGCCAGATCTCACTGTATTTAGTCGGAAAGGAAATGTTCCCTGGTCGTGTTGTTTTCCAGTGAGCGCTGATCCTGGGTTCTCTCTCTGTTAATCCACAGGTACCACGAAAGGGGAAACCAGTTTTGGGAAAAGTTATGCACAACTGAATTTCGGGAGCTCTATGCTCTGGGCAGCGTCCACAATGACCTCTATGTCATAGGAGGACAGATGAAAATCAAAAACCAGTACCTCATCACCAACTGTGTTGACAGGTACTCGGTGGAGCGGGACAGCTGGAAGAGGGTGTCTCCCCTCCCGCTGCAGCTGGCCTGCCACGCGGTGGTGACCGTGAACCATCAGCTGTACGTGATGGGAGGCTGGACCCCTCAGGTGAGGAAGTCTCTGTTTTGTTGCATCGTTGGTTTGTTTTGTGTTCCTCTCAGCTGTCCACCACAGCAGAGTGCGTTCTGACGTGTCACACACAGAGCATCACTTCCCATCCCTGTGGGCGGACATGACATGGAGTTTCCCTGGTCGTGTGCTCATGTGTGAACACAGGAAAGTTGTGTGAGAAGTTTCTTGTGTACCTAGTTGGCATGGCTGTGCTGAGCCTGGCTCTGTTGGAAATGCTGTAGTCATTGAACACTGAAAGAGTAGCACTTACATGTTGATAAAATGCTTTCTAAGATGGGCGCAGTGGCACACGCCTGTGATCCCAGTGGCTCGGGAGGCTGAGGCAGGAGGATCACAAGTTGGAGGCCAACTTAGCGAGGCCCTAAGCAACTCAGTGAGACCCTGTCTCTAAATAAAATACACAATAGGGCTGGGGATGTGGCTCAGGGGTGAAGCACCCCTGGGTTTAATCCCCAGTACCCCCGAAGTGTTAAAGCGATGTAGGAGGGTGGGTTTTGCTCATAGACATGACCGCGTTCGCCAGTCATGCAGTTCTTCCCCGTCTTTCCCGTCCTTCTCAATGTGAGTGATGCTTGTGCTGAGGGATTATCTGGAGGGAGGCTCCAAACTGGAGGCAGGACAGCTGGCTCCTTGTCCAGTCCTGTCTGTAGCCGCTGTGTGATCTGCGGCTGGTCACTCATTTAAAATCCCTCCTCTAAGTGGGAAGCCAGAAAGCGGACTCTGCGACGCACAGTCACTTCCAAGAAACGACACTGCGACTGTAAGCATTTGTGTTTTGCTGGCCGTCAGCAGAGGGGGAAACAGCACTGTGTATAGGGAAGCCCAGCGGAGGACAGCCAGCCAGAATCGAAGTCAGTGGTGTGACCACAGGAGCCCTCTCCCTTCTTCTGAATGTCCTCCTGGGGCTTTGCACTCAGTAATATCTTTCCAGCTGCCCTCTAACCTGGCCATTCAGTATATTTTTGGAGGCATGGAGGTAACCAGGGATTGAACTCAGGGGCACTCAACCACTGAGCCCATCCCCAGCCCTTTTTTTATATTTTCTGTAGAGACGGGTCTCGCTGAGTTGCTTAAGTCCTCATTAAGTTGCTGAGGCTGGCCTCCAACTTGCGATCCTCCTACCTCAGCCTCCCAAGCCACCGGTATGACAGGTGTGCACCACTGCACCTGGCTTGATTTTGCCATTTGCTGTATATTAGACTTGTTTTAAAAATTTAAACTTCATACTTAACGTGGTTTTTATTTGTGTTCTATAGATCAAAAAGCAGTATCGGTCTCATCACAGTTAGCAGCTGAAACCTAACAAGTTTTTTGTAATTAAACTTTTTCAGAAACCAGCCACTTATAAGGCTGCATGAGCAAGCTCCAAAACCAACTGAGAAGGCCTTGCTTTTCTTGTACTAGAGATTAAATGCTTAAATTAGAAGGAAAATTAAAACAATAAAGTATTTGTTAATCTATCGCCTCTGCATAGATAATATGTGAGTACGTCTTGCATAGCCAGGCTTCTGTAATCGATCTGGTACCTAATGCAGCACATTTCATTGCGAGATGATCTGGGCTGAGTGTCCTGTCGTGAGCATGACTTGTGGAGTATTTAAAGTACTTGACTAAAATTAATTACATAAATATGACAGTTTCTTTTTGTTGAATACCAGGATCCAAAAGAAAAAACGCTTATGAATCCTTAGCTTGAAGTCATGGAGAGTTCCAGATACATTAGACACAAAAACATTATTTCGCCAGGCACGGTGATGCACGCCTGTAATCCCAGCACCTGGGAGGCTGAGTCAGGAGGATCGCGAGTTCAAAGCCAGCCTCAGCAACTTAGCGAGGCCCTAAGCAACTCAGTGAGACCCTGTCTCTAAATAAAATACAAAATAGGGCTGGGGATGTGGCTCAGTGGTAGAGTGCCCTGGGTTCAATCCCCAGTACCAAAAAAAAAAAAAAAAAGACATTATTTCACCTAAAGTTTATAAATAGAAGCCACTTACATATGTATAGGCATAAAGTTATTTAATTCGTACTGTCTTTAGTCATTAAAAATTAGTCCATAAAATGTGAATAATTTATATTGATCCATATGTCTTGAATATTGAATTCAAACTGCTTCTGTGTGGGTCGTAAATAAGGTGTTAAAATAATCACTAAGACACTAAAATGTTTTTGCAACTTCGTTCCACGATGTATTACGAAATAAAGAAAGATCCCTATGAATTATGAAAATAGTTTCCCAGAAATGTGAAACTCCACAACTCTGCTGTTCAGTGAAACAGACTGAAACGCTCCGCAGGAGAACTTGGCCTCCTGTATCGAGAGCTTGCAGCTGCCTCATTGTTCACCAAAGAAAGCTCTCACTCTCCCGCTGAAATCACCCTTTGCCTGCTGTGGACCCCACCCCACCCCACGATCCCAGACGCTGAATCCCTCTGACATTGATGTCCTGCCAATCATGGGACGCCCAGGACCGGGTGCCTCCGAGAGAGTCGGTGCAGTGACCATTGCTCTCCTCGGCCGCCCCCTTAACCGCCTCCGCGTCCCCACGGACCCGAGTGGTCGGTGACTGTTGGCTTCGTGTCCCGTGCAGATGGACCGTCCCGACGAGGAGCCCGACCGCCTGAGCAACAGACTGCTGCAGTACGACCCCGGCCGGGACCGCTGGCGGGAGCGCGCGCCCATGCGGCTCTCCAGGTACCGCTTCAGCGCGGCCGTGCTCAACGGCGAGGTCTACGTGCTGGGTGAGCAGCGCTGGGGCCCGGGGGGGGCTTGATTTTCTCAGTCTGGCTCAGTGAAAGTGGAATCGTCTCCCTTCCTGTATATACGTGTGTGTGTGTGTAAGTGTGTGCAAGTGTGTGCGTATAACTAGACCCAACTTGACCTCAAATCCACGGAGAGTCGACTGACGCACTGAGAGCAGGACTGTTTCAGGGCGTTTTCAAGCTCAGTGGAAGCAGCAGCGGTACCGATGCTCCAAGTAACGTAGGCCTTCGGCCCATTAACCAAGGTGACCTGGGCGTCTGCAACCAGCTGTCATTGTGCCCTGAGAGGAGGAAGCCACGTGGGTCCCATGCCACACTTCTTCATTTCTCCTGACCCACCAAATTTCTGTAGGGAGGTTTCCAAATAATTTCATCAGCATCTTGCTGAGGCTGGCCTCAAACTCATGGTCCTCCTGCCTCAGCCTCCCAGGTCCCTGGGATCGCAGGCGTGCACCACCACACCCGCCCAGCACTTTTTCTTATCTCTAGAGTATGTGTGGTCTCAGATCTGAAACCAGCAGGGAGTAGGGAAGACACGAGTCCCACAAAAGCGGGTAAACCCAATTCCAGAACATTCTCCCAAGGCCCTTCTTCACTCCTTGTTATTTTGGGGTATCTCTTTTCCTGTTGTATTAAGTCTTTCTCACGAGTGTGTTCCATCTCCCTGACGTCACCCTCTACCACCTCCCCCACCATCCGTGTGGGAAGACAGAGGTCAGGAGACCAGCTGGACATCTCAAGTGCTGACTGTCCGGCTCTGTCTCATCCCATCTGCAGTGAAGGCCAGCTGGGGAAGGTGATGGGTCACCAGAAACAGCGAGGAAAAGACACAAATGAGGGCCTGGAGCAAACCAAGCATTGGACAGGCTGTATCTGTAGACCAGAGGGAGGCCAGCATCGCACACTCAGGTGCAATGGCTGCTTATATTTAAGGGCAAGAACATGGCACCTCAGCGACCAGCCACCCTGCAGCGAAGCTTCCCCTCCACATGAGTGTCCTTCCTTGTTAGAACCATGCGCCATGTCACGGGCCCGAGCTGTGATAGAGGGCATAGCACAAGGCCATTAGCGGTAATCTCCCAGGCATGTTAGGGCTGGAGCGAGCCAAAGGCAAGGAAGAACAGGGAGTAAGAGGTGAGACTAAAGCTAGTGCTAATAGACAGCAAGAGGAGGCTGAGTAGATGAGCCGAGGGACGGAGAGTGGGGAGCAGCAGTGCAGGGAAACGGGGATGACAGAGGCGAGTCATAAAGAATTAAGAAGATCAGCCATGATCCCAGCAGCTCCAGAGGCTGAGGCAGGAGGATCGCAGGTGGGAGGCCAGCCTCAGCAACTTGGAGCCTGTCTCAAAAAATAAAAAGGGTTACAAGAATACAAATAACCCAATCAGTAAATGGGCTAAGGAAATGGGCAGACACTTCACAGAGGAAGATCTACAAGCAATCAACAGATACATGAAAAGATGTTCAACATCCCTAGTAATAAGAGAAATGAAAATCAAAACCACCTTAAGATTTCATCTTACCCCAATTAGAATGTCTTTTATTAAGAATACAGGCAACAACAGGTATTGGCGAGGATGTGGGGAAAAGGGTACACTCATACATTGCTGGTGGGAATGCAAGTTGGTGCAGCCACTCTGGAAAGCAGTGTGGAGATTCCTTAGAAAACTTGGAATGGATCCACCATTTGACCCAGCTATCCCACTCCTTGGCCTATACCCAAAGGACTTAAAATCAGATTA
>JAJEJO010004773.1:158652-187783 GCA_020662805.1 Glaucomys volans
GTTTCAAAATACATATTATATTAGTCTATTAATGTTATATTAATATATATTAATGCAAATAATATATTTCTAAATATATGTCAATATATGAAATTATATTTCAAAATACATTTTATATATTATTTTATATATTACATAATATGTATTTTATATATCTTTTAAAATATACACTATATAAGCATTTTGAATTTCAATGTATATATTTATACATAAATATATTTTAAAATGTATATGAATATATGTTTGTTTATTTCTCAAGTCACCCAGGTAGCTTATTCAAATGGCAGATTCCCAGGCCTCACCTTTGATGAATTCCGAGTCGGTAGGCCCCACGTGGGGCCCAGGAATCTGAATTGCAGGCAGCATCCGGGCATTTCTGGTGTGAGCGCTCCTGAGACTGAACTTGAGGAAGCGCAGACACTGAGGACAGCGGCGGGGCCCTACTGTCAGGCGGCATGTGCCCAGAGTACTCACCGCCAGACAGAGCCCTGCAAGGCACGTTTCTTCTCCTAAACATCTTAAATTACCCGAGCAGGGTCTCTGGTATGTTCTGATCCAATCACAGAAGCGTTTTGGGCTTAGATATTTCTTAAACTTTGTGCCAAATAAGAAAAAGAAATATGCCCTACCAGGGCCCAAGAAGTCAGGCCGGATTTTCCCAGCGCCTCCTTATTCTGAGAAAAGACTTGGATGTAGAGATTCAGCAGCTCAGAGAGGCTTTGCACCAGAGCAGACAACTCACCAGCAGCTCGCTTCGCTCCAGTAGCCACGTGCGACTTCCTGCTGGGTATGTGAACCTTTATTATCTGGCACCCCCAATGGGGCACCCATGTGGTCTCTGAAAGACCAGAGTTTGCCTGCAGATCCCAGATTGCTACTTAGCTGCAGTAATTTTTATCGTGGACATCCTAAAAGTTCACAGAGAGCCAGCTTTCCATGTTCCATTGTGACGAGCGTGGCATGACGCTGCTCGGTGTCCCACTCCAGTGTACGTCTGTCTGATTTCCCAGCAGAGTCCGAGTGTCTTGGGGATAGAAAACCCACATCCGGAAACTTGTGATTCCGTGGTACCCAGCACCAACCAGGTGGGCATGTGAAATGCCCAGAGCTTAAAATCAGCGGGAATCTTAAAAGGGCCTTGATCCTGAATGTCTGGAAGTTTCCGCAGTGTAGGACACCAAGGGGCGAAGCTGATGACGTTATTGAGGATAGACGAGAAATACCTGAGCCGGCTGAGCCTCCGATTTGCTGCAAAGCACCGTGTACATCTGGTGGGTTGTGCCACTGCACACTCCGTGGAGTTGCTGTTATGAAAATGAGGTGGTAATTGGGGGGAAGTCTGTTCAAGAAAGAACAGATCTGGGGCTGGGGTTGTGGCCAGGGGCAGAGCGCTTGCCTAGCACCTGTGAGGCGCTGGGTTTGCTTCTCAGCACCACAGATAAATAAATAAAGGTCCATGGACAACTAAAAAGAAAACTTAAAAAAAGAAAGAAAACCTTAGGTGTCTGCTATCGGTTTGCATGGCCTACTACAAAAACAGCATATTGCTGTGCCTGAACCTATACAAAAATTATATATTTTGTATAATTCGATAAAGCAGAGAGTAACATAGATTAAAGAGCTGAAATTAAAAAGTCATGCTTTAGAAAGGAAAATATGGATCATCCCAAAACCCCATTATTTTGAACAGCATATTCTGTTTCTTCAATGAGTTTACCTAAATGCATGTGTGACCGATTTTTCTTTTTTTTTATCAGCCTCGTCCTCTGTCTTTCCTTGGGTCAGCATAGAAAGGAGCACAAATAATCACTTTCTGTAAATTATTTTTTTTAGACACAAGGTAAATCTGCCAAAGACTGACAATCTTTCCTCTTCATCTTTTCCTTTGCTGAATGCCGCCAGGCGCCCTCTGGGAGGAGGACATGGGGCGTGGCATCTCGGGGAATGTAAAGATGTCCGCTGTGCCTTGCAGGGATGGTGCACTTTGAAGCTGTGCAATGCGTTTGAGTGACAGTTCTTTGCAGGGCCGCTTCCCGGAGGTGTTGGTAGAAGCTGAGCCTGGGCCCTGTTAGCTCCAGCTCGAGTGAGCGGAGGCCAGTGGTCCGTGGGCAGCAAACCTGCAGAAGAGAAGAGCCCAGCTACAGACTCACACCAGCAGTGTTTCTCGATTATCTGGCCC
Organism: Glaucomys volans; assembly: GCA_020662805.1. NCBI lineage: Eukaryota > Metazoa > Chordata > Mammalia > Rodentia > Sciuridae > Glaucomys > Glaucomys volans. The sequence goes on from JAJEJO010004773.1 coordinate 160,832, forward strand.
AAGATTCCTGTGTCCTTAAGGAAATGACTTCCACAATCAACAGACACCTTAGACGATGAGTCTTGAGTTCTTTTCAGGACTCACCACATTCTGGAAAATAGGTTGTTGTCGTTGGGGTTTTTATATTTTTGAGTGGGGGGGGGAGGGGATCCAGGGACGGAACGCACTCCACATCACTCAATGACCCAGCCCCCCCGCCCTTTTTATTTTTTTATTTTGAAACGGTCTCATTGGGTTGCTTAAAGCCTCACTAAGTTGTGGAGGCTGGCCTCGAACTTGCAAGCCTCCCACCTCAGCCTCCTGAGCTGCTAGGATTACAGGTGTGCGACACTACGCCCGGCTGCTGCTTCCTGTTTTGATCAAACATAAAATGTGTAAGAGAGCAGGAGACCTGGGATGAGGGTGGGGAGCTGATCCATTTATGTGTTCAGTTCAGTTTTCATGACTTGACTGTCAGTACCCAGTGAAGAAAGTGCTCGAGGTTCAGATGTGAACTAAACAATATCTGTCTTCCAAGAGCTTGCAGAGAGAGACAGACTGACAGACAGACAGAAGGTTGGTGCACTTTAGAAGAAAGCATGAACACGGCTGGCTTACAGAGGTGCAGTCTGAAATCTCCGGCCCAGGAGAAACAAGGCGACGGCAGCGTTCCTCCCGGGCTGCCGCCCTGATCCACTGTGGCATCGATGGGTCACCCCTAAGCTTGCTCCACCTGCTCTTCCCAGGCTTTGTGCCACCTCGTTCTCCCTGTGGCCTCGCCTGCTGGGACCCCTGCAGGATAAGCTGGAAAAGGGGAGGAAAAGATGGGTCCAGGGTCTGAAGTTCCAGCCTTGACTTGACCCCCCTGCAGCCCAGTGCCGCCTGGAGAAGGAAGCCCAGGGGTCAGTCAGGACAGGACACGATTTTGCAATTGCCGTTTCATTGGCACTCCGGGCTCAGCTCCAGAACTTTCTTCTCAACTGCGAACGTTTCTTCCCTGTCGGCTGTTGATTTTCGTGGCGATCTGCACGAGGTAGCAAACGGGATGTGGGCCCTGACTGTTTTCTTAGCCTGGTGAGAAAAAAATGGCAAAGGAGACTGAAGGGTTAGCGGGTGGGAGGATGACCTGGGACACGTGGGGACTGTCTCCACCCAAGATGCCCGCCCAGTTGGTTAGCAGCACCCAGCAGCACCTGGCATTTGGTAAAAAACAGCTAAGGACTTTTTTTTCTGAAAATACCCAAGGGTCCGTGTTAGACTTTAAAAAGTGACAAGTTCGTGATGCCTGAGGCTTGAGGTTCCGAATCTAGGATTCTAAAATGAGGGTGGAAACAGTCAGAGACTGGACAGCTCGTGGGAGGATGAAGCAGAGCCGCAGGCGTTCTGTTAGCAGGAAGTGCACTCTGATTGACAGGGTGAGTCCGATGGGCGCCATGCGCTCGAGGGTACCGCCAGGCTGACTCCGGGAAGCCTGCAGGTTGCCACGTCCTTTCCTCTCTTCCATCATGTCTGCCTGACATCTGCCTCCCTCAAATGTCCATGCCCAAATGAGTGACCCCGAGTCCTGTGGGGTGATTCGTCCCTCTGCCTGAAGGCTGAGAGGAAGGCTCTGCCCACGTCATAGCCCTCCAGCCTTCCAATTTGGTTGATGCAATTTCAAAAGAAACTTGTAAGGGCAATTTGGTCATCAATAAGTGATCTTTTCTCTCTCTCTTTTCTTTTTTTTTTTTTTTTTTTTACACGGAATTGAACCCAGGGGTGCTTAACCACTGAGCCACATCCCCAGCCCTGTTTTATATTTTATTTAGTCATAGGGTCTTGCTAAGTTTATGCTTAGGGCCTTTCTAAGTTGCTGAGGCTAGCCTTCAACTTGTGATCCTCCTGCCTCAGCCTCCCAAGCTGCTGGGATTACAGGTGTGCGCTACTGCACCCAGCAATAAGTGATCAATTCTAATGGCAATTTGAATTTGCCATCAATTATAGATTTAGCAAATCATTAAATTAAGAGTCATCAGACATGAGACTTCAGCAACTTCAATAAATGCTGATTTCCTTATAAACATCCTAGAACACGAAAAAATAAGAATCATGACGTGAGTCACAACTGCCTGCGAGCCACTTGAGTCCTGAGAATAAAGACATAGAAGTTCCTACAGTAATGCTTGTGAAGAGGGAGACCACACGTGAGTCCTCCTTGCCCTTCCCCTCGTCTGCATGGTATCTAATAACTCAGTCCTTGCACCAATTTATGAAATTAGTGTTATTATCCTTCATTTACAAAAGAGAAAAAAAGTGAGGCTTGACAGAATTAGATGGACCAACTTCATCCAGGTAGCCAGTGGCCACACAAGAGCACGGAGCAGGACCTGTCCTTCCAGAAGCCCGCCTGCTTTCACTACATGCATGGGTCACACACACACACCCTCCTTCCCCACCAAGGCTGGTCCAGCTAGCATTTGGAAGGTTGTCAGAACTATACAAAACCTTCCTCCTGTTTGGGGTCAAACCCAGGGGAGAGCAGAATAAGCCTGCCACCTTGAGGCCACCCTGTGGGCAGAGGGGCACAGGAGCCAGCACCACTGTGTCCACGGACAGCTTGGACAGCAGGTCCTGGAGACGGTCAGAGAAGGCCAAGCCCCCTCCGCCCAGCCACCTCGCTGCCAGGCTCCAGGTGGGAAGAGACCGACTCCCAGGGCCCTCGGACAGGAGGGAATCCACGCCAGCCCAGCTCAGGGAGTCTCATCTCTGGAGAAACGAAAGCGAGGAGAGGGAGGTATGGTCCTCGCCTGATTTTCTCCCATGCAAAAAGTAATAATAGTAAACCAGGTGTCTGTGGATGCATTTGGAGGTGACTTGCAAAGATCATTTCCACTCACTTGCCTGTTTTTTGAATTAAAGAAAAGTCAGGCTCAGAGGTTCTGATGCTCATAAATTAAAGATACGGAGGTGTCTCATTGAAATTCTAGAGACGCGCCGACCTACCCCAGGATCTCATCAAAAGCTTCCCCTGGTAGCGCCGTGCTGACTTATTAATAAGGATGGTGCTTTATTTGATGGTGGATCTAATCAGGTTCACCTGCAGCGTAAGCTCGTTAAGGCTGCTGCTCGTGGAGTGTCCTTGATGGTGGCGTCACACATCCAGAGGGACAGGCTGTCCAGGCCCTCGTGGCCAGGAACACAGACAGAGCCCCGTAGCCCCGGCCCCCTCAGGTGTGGCCTGCGAACTGTCGGTGGGCCTCAGCCTGGCTCCCTGTGACTCTCCCTTGGCCTTGCTGGTCCCTGAGGTGGTCATGATGCCAGCCAGCATGCAGCGTCTCTGCATCTTTCAGAAACGGACAGTTACACCATCTTATTCTCACCTCATGGGCTGGCCAGACTGCTGCTCTGGATCAAGCTCTTCCCTGAGGCCTCTGGCCCCACGAGGAGGAGAGTCCACTTTTTATTAGGTTGAGAACCTTCTTGCTGCCAAGGGGCCACCCTGAAAGTGGGCCAGGGACAGAAATGCTGTGTGGTTAGCCAAGGCCAGCGTCACCCTCCTCGGAAGCACAGCAGCTCAGACCCGGCGTGGCAGAGGGGCTGAATTATTTATCCAGTCGGATGAGAGAGAAAGCAGCCAAGAGCTTGCTGAGTTCCCGGCCTCAGCCCCTGGATTCACACGGAGATAGGGAACTGGCCAGGCTCCGTCAGCAAAGAGGAAAAGAAGACTCTTCTCCAAAGGCCTCTCCTGTCACCTCTGATGCCTGAGATGAGCCCCAATGGTGGAAGAAAGAAGCTGCTCACAGCCACCTTCTCAGGTTCGCTGAGGACTCTGCAGCAGAACCAGTCATATGCCAGGGGCATTAAAATTTGGTCTCTGGCCAGGCGCGGTGGCACACGCCTGTAATCCCAGCACTCAGGAGGCTGAGACAGGAGGACAGCGAGTTCAAAGCCAGCCTCTGCAACTGAGTGAGGCCCTAAGCAACTCAGTGAGACCCTGTCTCTAAATAAAATACAAAATAAGGCTGGGGATGTGGCTCAGTGGCCGAGTGCCCCTGAGTTCATCATTCCCCGGTTTCCCCCAAAAAAAATTGGGTCTCTGCCCTCAGTGAGCTTAACAACTCAGACACATGTGGTGTGTACTAGGGGTTTGGTCTAGTGATCAGAATGAGAAAACAAGCCCAGCACAGTGGGGCATGCCTGAAATCCCAGAGGCTCGGGAGGCCAAGGCAGGAGGATCACAAATTGGAGGCCAGCCTCTGCAACTTAGGCCCTGAGCAACTCAGTGAGACCCTGTCTCTAAATAAAATACAAAAAGGGTTGGGGATGTGGCTCAGGGGTTGAGTGTCCCTTGGTTCAATCCCTGGCAACAAAAAAAAAAAAAAAAAAAAAGATATCCTTCAGATAAGGAAATGTGACCCTGACATTCAAGACCTTTCATTGTGAGAATTAGGGAAGGAAAGAAAAAACTCACCTATAAACTTGTGCTTCTTGTTATAAGGATTAGAAAATCTTACGATTGTTTTCCTGTGAAGCGTTGAGCTGAAATTCATCTCTGTAAACAGTCCGGTTCCTCGTTGCCATCTCGGGACTTCTGATCTGATCTGCACCTTCTGAGCTGCCCGTCCTGACGTCCCTTATTGTGTTTATTTGCGTGCAGAGTCCCTTCCACTCCATTAATTTCTGAAGTGCAGAAAACCTACCTTGTTCATCTTGTTAAACTCCTCGTCACTTAGCACGTGGCCTCGCATGTATTGGGTACTTAATAAATGTCTGTCGGATGAACTGTATCATCCAGAAATGGGGGTGCACTGGGCATCTGAGTTGAGGGCTCTCCTCCCACCCCAGACCTGCAATTAAATGAAGAACTGCCCTTTCCTCATTGGAAAATGTTCACACAACCAAGGAAGACGGATAATGTTGCTGATGATCAACAGTGTGGCGGATGTTCTACTCAGGTTACCCGCACGCGCAAACCTGATGTTCTTGTGGTAAAGGTTGCGTGGACCGGTGTTGGACGTTGTGGAATCCAAAACCTGCAGTCTCGCGCAGAAGCACAAACAGAGGGAACGTGAAGATTAAAAGTGGCATGAAGCCAGGCACGGTGGCGCACGCCTGTCGTCCCAGCACCTGTGGAGGCTGAAGCAGGAGGATCGCAAGTTGGAGGCCAGCCTCAGCAATTTAGTGAGGCCCTCAGCAACTCAGCGAGACCCTGTCTCTAAATAAAATCCATAAAGGGCTGGGGATGTGGCTCAGGGGTTAAGCACCCCGGGTTCAGTCCCCGGGACCAAGAATAACAACAACAAAAAGTGGCTTTAACTCTGGCCACGGGCCACATGGCAGACGTCACTGTTGCTCAGGTATCATACATCTTAGCAGCGCCAGGCGAGACCGGGAGGAGTCAGGGTCCCTCAGCCTGTGGTACAAACCCGCTGGGCGAGACTGCTGCCCAGGTGAGCTTCCGCTCCTGACCATCTCTTCCTGTTCCTCTCCGCAGGTGGAATTGGCTGTGTGGGTCCAGACAAGGGCCAGGTCCGGAAGTGCCTCGACGTGGTGGAGATCTACAACCCGGACGGCGACTTCTGGCGGGAGGGCCCCCCCATGCCAAGTCCCCTCCTCTCCCTCCGAACCAACTCCACCAACGCGGGCGTGGTGGACGGGAAGCTCTACGTCTGCGGGGGATTCCACGGAGCAGGTACGGCCCACCTGGCAGTTGGTTCGGATCCCTCCTTTCGGTGGCGCCATTGACTGCTCCCAGGAGCAGGCGCCGTGGCTCGGCACTGGCAAAAGCGGCCAGGCCTTTAGAGCCCAGCGAGCTTGAGCAGCTGACTAGATCTGTTCTCGGGTTTCACATTTACCTAACGGAGTGGCCACCCCGACAGGCCGTAGTCCACGTTCTGTGGGTTCCAGCTTATAATGCACCTGGCACGTGGCTAAAGGGGAGATTTATTAACAGGGAGAGCCAGGTGTGGTGATTCCGCCTATAATCCCAGAGACTCAGGAGGCTGAGGCAGGAGGATTGCAAGTTGGAGGCCAGCCTCAGCACCTTATTGAATCCCTCTCTCAAAATTAAAAAATAAAAAGGGCTAGGGATGTGGCTTGGTGGCAGGGCACTCCTAGGTTCAGTCCACAGTAGTGCAAAAGAAAAGACTGTTTAACTGTGACCTCATTGACAGACGTGTTAGGCCGTGCCACCCAGGAAACGCGGACCTCCAGAGCACTTAGTTTTGACAGCATGACAGATCCCGACGAGGCTGGTGCTGGGCAAAGCAGAGCCGTGTGTTAGGCCTGCCTTTGTTTTATAAGCACATAATTATGTGTAACAGAACAATATTTTCAAAATGAATTAGAAGAGGCTGATGAGGTGTGTCAGTCAGTGTGATGAGGGGACTCGTTTCCTTTTTCTAAACTTGGTTCTTGATTCAAACACATCTTCCGTAAAAAGGTGTTTTTCAGGTGCTGGGAAATTTGAATATGGACCAGTGTTAGACAAATTAAGGAATCATTGATATTCAGAGGTAATAATGGCATTGTTGTTCTGAGAGAGAGGAAAGTTCTAAATAGAGTTACTGAGAAGGACTCATTGGTGAAATGATATGCCTTCTGAAATCTGCTTTCATTTATTCCAGGTTTTTGGGGGGGTTTTTTTGACAGCGTTGGCAAATGTTGGTAATTGTTGAAGCTGGATTGTGGGATACTTGAGACTTCATTACTTCAAGTGTTTTAGAGCTCTGTGCGTGAAAGTCCCCATAATACAAAGCTTCACTTTTCCTTTTTTTCTTTTTCTTTTTTTTTTTTTTGGAACTGGGGATTAAACTCAGGGCGCTTAACCACTGAGCCACATCCCCAGCCCTCTTTATAGCTTATATTTTATTTAGAGACAGGGTCTCACTGAGTTGCTGAGGCTGGCCTCCAACCTGGGATCCTCCTGCCTCAGCCTCCCAATTCACTGAGATGACAGAGGGCGCCACCACACCCACCTCACTTTTTCTTTATTTGCTCTTCAAAGAACTTTCCAAAGAGGTGTTTAAAAAAACTGTTAATAACTTTTGCATCTTGAACACCACATGCCATGCTTGGGTAGAGGTTGTAATCAGTCTGGTTGTGGAAGCAAGAAACCTGGCAGAGCCAGGAGGCCTAATAACTGCAAGACCTGCCTGGACACAAGGACAGGAGAAGTGAAGAGAGGGAGCCAGATGCCCGGCCCACTCAGCAGGCTCTCCTGCAGCTCTGGTCACCTGAGCTGCTGTCCACCCAGGCCTCCCACTTCCCCTTAACCAAACGGCCAGAGAATTCAGGAGATCGCCGTGGGCTCTCTGGAAAGATGGGAGGTAATCAGCCACTCAGGCCAGAAGACGCTCTGCTCCGCTTACGGATCTTATCTTTCTTTCTGGAAGATGGGGGTGGACTTGACACCCTGCAGTTTCTCGAGTGTGTGTAATAAACAGGTGACAGGAGCCAGCTTCTCGCTCGGCACTACAACAGACCCTGACGCGGGCAGCCGGAGCGGACGGGGTGTGTCCACGAGCTCCCCGAGTCCATCTCAGTCACTCGGTGCTCGGATGGTGGGTGGTCTGGAATCAGCTGAGTGAAGAGCTGCTGGGGTTTTGTGCAAAGTAAAGCGACGACAGCCCGCCACGGTGACCCAGGGCTCTCGCAGACCTGCACAGAGGCCGAATCGTCTCTCCTGTGTGACAGTAAATAAATGGGACCTCCTTGTCCCATTTACTTCATCAGAAAACCACAGTCAAGAAATTAATTTCTTTCGCTAGTTAGTTAGTTCAATAAAAATTTATTGGAACACACCGAGAGCTGGAAATAATCTGGAGACGTTCGGCGTTTGATGGGAGAGACAGGTACATGGACACACGGTGATCGCGGTGACTGGGTCCGGGTTACAGCCGTATGTGGGGCACCTCTAAGCCCCCCGGAAAGGACCTTAGTCACAGAGAAGGAGAGGACAAGAGCAGCGTGGTTCTGGGAGCTGGAATGTGGGTGAATGAGTGGCGACAGACACGATCTAAGAAACTTGAGCCTTAAATCGGCAATAAATGAGCCACAGGATCCTCAATGATTTTGGGAGCCGGCCGGACCAGGCCGAGCTGGAGGCAGATAGAGGTGAGGCTGTAACGGGAAGATGAGCAGAAAGCCAGGGAGGTGCCCAAGCTCCCGCCTCCTCTCAGCACTGAGACAGGCCCTTCCCACACCCAGACGGGAGCGGGAACAGGAGTGGGGCTCAGGGTCGCAGGGGCAGAACCAGGGCACTAAGTGCACGTCGGCCCTTCCCCTGACTCCCAGGATCCCCAGCCTGGAAAGCAGTACAGAGCTAGGAATTACGCCATCATGTGACCCAGCATTCCCACTCTTTGGTATATATCCAAAAGATCTAAAATCAGCATTCCACAGTGACACGGCCACATCAATGTTCATAGCAGATCAATTCACAATAGCTAAGCTATGGAGCCAACCTAGCTGCCCTTCAACAGAGGAATGGATCAAGAAAATGTGGTACATATACACTGTGGAATATTACTCAGCCTTAAAGAAGAATGAAATTATAACATTTGCTGGTAAATGGATGGAGCTGGAGAATATCATGCTAAGGGAAATAAGCCAGTCTCAGAAAGCTAAAATTTGAATTTTTTTTTCTGATAAGTGGAAGCTCATCCTAAATAAGGGAGGGAATGAAAGGAAAGTGGGGGTGATTCCATCAAAACAAGAAATATCAGTGGACTCGATGAAGGGAACTGAGATGGAGGAGAAGGAATAGGATAAGAGGAGAACAGAGGAATGAATCCGACCTCACTTCCCTGTGTGCATATGACTGTTCCACAGTGACTCTCACCAACATGTACATCCACAAGACACTAACTAAAAAACAAAACCTATAAGTAAATAGCAGAAAGATCAGTAGTGTAGGGGGAGGGGAGCAGGAACATTTATATCATCATCAAAAATAAAATACTTAGGAATAAGCTTAACACAGAGGTGCAGGACGTGAACACTGAGAGTGTCAAAACCTTCCCAAAACAACGGGAAACCTAAATAAATGGTCAAACATTGCACACGAAGATTGATAAGCTGATCTTAAGAATCATATAGAAACGGAAGAGATCCAGACCAGCCAGGACAGCCTTGCAAAAGAGCCACAAAATTGGGAGACACGCATTTCCTCATTTCAAAACCTAATTCAGAGCTGTGGTCCCCGGGACTCTGTGGTACTGACTTGCAGACACCTAGCTCGGGGCACAGACTTGAGGATCCAGAAATAATTCCTGCTATTTATAGTCGACTGATTGTTGCCAAAGCTTCCAGGACAGTTTATTGGGAAATAGACCCTTTCCTCAGCAAGCAATATGGAAACGATTGGAAGTCCACATGCAAAAGAATGAGGTTGGACCCACCACCTCACCCCATATTTGAAAGTGAGCTCAAAATGAATCAAAAAACCTAAGCATAAAAGCAAAACTAGTAAGACTCCTGGAAGAAAGGAGGCATAAATCTTTGTGGTCATGAATCAGCCAATGGTTCCTTAAGATGCACTGAAAGTACACACAAAAATCAACAAATTGTATATCAAAATTCAAAACTTCACTGGTTGCAGTGGTGCATGCCTGACATCGCAGTGGCTCGGGAGGCTAAGGCAGGAGGATCCGAGTTCGAGGCCAGTCTCAGCAACTTAGCGAGACCCTAAGCAACTCAGTGAGACCCTGTCTCTAAATAAAATATAAAAAGGGCTGGGGATGCGGCTCAGTGGTGGAGTGCCCCTGGGTTCAACCGTCAGTACCATAAAGAAGGAGAAGATGGTGGTGGTAGGGGACACCTAGTGGCAGGAACCTGTCCCCTACTCTAAGAACCTCCAAAAGAGGACAGCACTGTTGCCTTAGGAACTTAGAAAGACATCCCGTGCCTGTGGGGGGCACACAGGGATCCTGCCTCTCCAGGGACCACAACAACTATGTCGGCGACCCTGGTGATGAACTGAGCACCAAAGGCTCGCTCCCAGGTAGTCTAGCTCAGACACGCCCCTAGGATTCTAGGGGTGCACCCTGTTTCAGTCAGCTCTCCCGCTGCTGAGATCAGAAGACCTGCCAAGAACGATCTTAAGCCAGGTGCGGTGGCACACGCCTATAATCCCAGCACTTGGGAGGCTGAGGCAGGAGGTTCGGGAGTTCAAAGCCAGCCTCAGCAACTTAGCAAGGCCCTAAGCAACTCAGTGAGACCCTGTCTCTAAATAAAATACAAAACAGGGCTGGGGATGTGGCTCAGTGGTGGAGTGCCCCTGGGTTCAATCCCAGTTCCCCCAAAAAAAAAAACAAGAACGATCTTAGAGGAGGGAAGGTTATGAGGGGCTCATGGTGTCAGAGGTCTCGCTCCAAGATGGCAACTCCACTGGCCTGGCCCAGGGTGAGGCAGAGCATCATGGTGGAGGGGCAGTGGAGCACAGCGGCTCAGGACATGGCCACCAGGAAGCAGAGAGACCTCTCCTCTCACCAAGGGCAAAATGTGCACCTCAGAGTGTGACCCACCTCCTCCAGTCACACCCTGCCTGTGGCCTCCACCCAGGTCTCACCTCTGAACCTCCTTGCAGTGTCTCACACGAGCTTTCGGGAGTCACCTCGCATCTGAACCACGACACCCTTCAGGGACGGGCCCCAGTAGCCTGCCTCTAATTCGCCCTCCCTCCTCGTGTGTCCAGCACCTTCCAGGGGCACTGACCATTGGGGGCCAATCCTTCAGCCGCTGGGCCTTTGGAAGACATTCCAGATCCAAACTCTAACACCAGACAAGTCGAATATTTGGATTGAGCCTGGGCACCAGCGTCTTTTAGAAGGTCTTCAGCCCATTCTGATGCGCACTTGGAGGGAGAGCTTCCTCCCTGGAGGTGGCGGTTGGACACGTCCGTTCAGCTTGCCTCTCCAGGCCCCGGGCCCAAGCAAGCCCCAGGGACATGGTCACAGAGATGCCCAGCTGCAGCCCTGAGGACCTCAGTGAGAGCCAAATGAGGGAGGTGCTAAGTGACTGGGGTACTGGGGCCGCTTAGAACGCAGCTGAGAAGCAGACGGCGCCAGGTTTGGAGAAGAGAAACGACCCCGTGAGCTCAGGACCCCTCGTTATTCCAGAAAGCAAGTATGTAGTTAGAGGCTTAAGGGGAGTCACACCACAAGGCAGAAGCCTGCCCAACAGGATGGTCACTGGCCAATTTCAGAATAGTTTCCAGATTAAATCGTAATTGGCTGTACCTGGATGGCACATATTGAATAAAGAGCCAGCAAATAAATATAGAAGGAATGGAAGGAAAATACAGCATAGAGAAGATCACCATGTTGTGACCCCTCAGATAATAAATGGTTCCAGCAAAAATAATCATAAATGGAAGCTTAAAAGCATTAGTTGAAAGATTATAAAGAACAGAATATTGCTGGGTGCTGTGGTACATGCCTGTAATCCCAGAGACTGGAGGCTGAGGCAGGAGGATCACAAGTTGGAGGCCAGCCTCAGCAACTTAATAAGACTGTCTCTAAATAAAATATAAAAGGGCTGGGGATTTGACTCAGTGGTTAAGCACCCCTGAGTTCAGTCCCTGGTTCCAAAAAAAGAAAAAATACCACACAATAAGATAGAAATAAAAGTAAATCGGGAAGTAGAAGGAAGGAGAAATAAACATAGAAAAATAAATCAAGCAAGACAGAGATAAACCGTCTCCCCGATGGCCTCCTGCTCTTACACGCCACTGTGTATGTGGACCACCCATTTGTCCTTGATGTCACCAGAGGAGGCACAGAGAGGAAAGCATGCCCGTTAGGCCTCTGCAGCGTCCTCCAGCTAAGACGAAACCCCGCACACCTTTAACCATGAGAGAAATTCCTCCCTGTGGCCTCATAGAAGCTAGTGAGGAATGGCCTCAGTGACACTCCTTTATTGAATAAAATAGCAAGTTAGCATCTCACCAAGGAGCAAATCAGAGAAAAACAGTTCCACAGGGGCCCAGAAACATCCTGTTTTCAGTTTTCTCCTGGTCTTGCTGAATTTAAAGGGTGAAATTTACACACACAAAACATGCGCTTCACCAACTTATTCACAGAATGAACTCCAGCAACAGGGAGCACCCCCTAAAAAACATGGGGTACACCCAAGGCAGCCATCTCCCATACTCATGGGATTTCTTTGACATCTCATTTCTTTTTTGGGGGGTACTGGGGATTGGACTCAGGGGCCCTCGACCACTGAGCCACATCCCCAGCCCTTTTTCTTTTTTATTTAAAGACAGGGCCTCACTGAGTTGCTGAGGCTCACTTTGAACTTGCGATCCTCCTGCCTCAGCCTCCCGAGCCACTGGAATTGCAGATGTGCACCACGGCACCCAGCTTCATTTTTCAATATATTTATTTTTCAGTTGTAGATGGACATAATACCTTTATTTATTTATTTCTATGAGGTGCTGAGGATGGAACCCAGTGCCTCACATGTGCTGGGCTCGCGCTCCACCTCTGAGCCACGGCCGCAGCCCTGACATCTCATTACTGGCCTCAAAAAAAACCCCAAGGGTTCTATTTACTCCATAATGTGCCTATTTCCATATTGAAATAATGTTCTAGAGCCACTCTCCTTGGAGGGAGCAGCATGCAGAGTTTCCTGGTCCATTTAGGGCGTGAGCCGCTTTTGCATTGAGTGTGTCTGATTGGGGGAAGTTAACTGAGCAGAGGAGAGCTGAGGTGGGCTTGAGCCTCCTGCATCTTCGCCTCATTAGTATGGTAATATTTTAAGAAGCTCAGCTCCCATAAGTAGGGCACTCCAAAGGCCAGCCCGTCCCCTTCCTGTTCTTGGTGAACATGCTGACAGGTCTGTCCCTCCTGAGGATCCAGCCTCTGGGAGCCAACTAACGTCTGTGATCTTGAGCCCCCAACACCCGCCCCCACATAGAGCTAAGCAGGCTCTGTGGGTATCTTCGTCACTCTTCCTTTATTGCAGTAGTTTCATTCCATGTAAACAAGACATTCCTAAGAACGACGGTAATAGGCATACACGGTTTTCAAAGAGAAACCTTCGCACAGCGTGGTGACACACACCTGTAATCCCAGCAACTCAGGAGGCTGAGGCGGGAGGGTCGCAAGTTGGAGGCCAGCCTCAGCAACCTAGTGAGGGCCTAAGCAACTCAGTGAGACCCTGTCTGTTACGGTTTAGGATCGAGGTGACCTTATGTGTGAGACAGTGCGAGAAAGTCCAGAGGTGAAATGATTGGATTAGGACGGCCGTGACCTCATCAGCGCGTTAGTCCTGTGATCCGGATTAACGGGGTGGTGACTGCAGGCAGACGGGCTGAGGCTGGAGGAGGTGGCTCACCGCTTGCGTGGCTTTGGGTAGGTATTTTGTCCCTGTTTCTGGACTGTCATGCCCTGAGCCACGTCCTCCTCCAGATCCTTCCGCCATGATATTTTGCCTCACTTTGGGCCCAGAGCAATGGACTTGGCCATGTATGGATTGTAACCTCTGAAATCATTGAGCACCAAATAAATCTGTGTGGTTCTTGTCACCTCCTTTGGTCACAGCAGTGAAAGGGCTAACACACTGTCTCAAAATAAAAAATAAAGTTGGGCACAGTGGTGCACACCTGTGATCCCAGCGGCTCCGGAGGCTGAAGCGGGAGGATCGCAAGTTGGAGGCCAGCCTCAGCAACTTAGCGAGGCCCTTGCAACTCAGTGAGACCCTGTCTCTAAATAAAATACAAAATAGGGCTGGGGGTGTGGCTCAGTGGCTGAGTGTCCCTGAGTTCAATCCCTGGTTCCAAAAAAAAAAGAAGAAGAAGAAAGTCCCAGTATAGTTTCCGTTAGAAACGATGGAAGCTAGATATCTTGCCCACAGTGCAATTAGATTTTAAATCCGCAGCAAGGTGATCGTCAGCGCGTGCGCCTTGGTGCTCAGGCGCACAGAGGAGATTCCAAACGTCACTGTGAATGGGTCTTGGGTCAAAGCGGAGCTCAAGTCTGAAACGCGGAGACGTTTACACCACGTTGGGAATCCTCCACGCGCCGCAGTGACAGCCTTGACAAGGAGCGCTTGACGCTCTTGGTGGGACTGTGAGCGAGCGCGACCGCTCTGGAAACCACCAGGCTCCTAGAGGACCGGGCACCGGGCACGTGTGACCCAGCTGCTTATCCCGCGGGATCGGAAGTCATCTGACCGCAGTGCCCGGCCTGCCCATGCTGATGGCAGCAGTCCACAGCGCCAGCCTGGAGCCAGCCTCCGCGCCCGCCACTGGAGGAGCGGACGAGGGATACGTGGTGTCCGTGCACGGTGGAGTCTCACTGAGCCATAAAGAAAACGGAAAGTATGTCCTTTGCAGGAAAATGGACGGACCTGAGAACATTGTGTTCGGCACAACAGGCCAAACTGAGCAGGTCACACGCCATGTGTTGTCTCTCACGTGTGGAAGCTAGAGAGGAAAGAGGAACAGATGGGGCGGGGATGGGGGGGGTGCTGGGGAGTGACATTGGCCAAATTACATTGTCATATTGTGTATCGTGTCCACGTAAAAATATATAACAACAAATCTCATCAGCTAGAAAGCATCAATAAAAAACATGGGGGAAAAAGGAAAATTGGTGACCTTAAAGTATAAGAAGACATTTAAAAATGAAAAATCAATTAACGAAGCACCCATTTCCAGAAGATACAGAAAAGGAATTCTTTTCAGTGGGAGAGGGAAGACTGGAGATTGAACCCAGGGGTGCTTACCCACATCCCCAGCCCTTTTTATATTTTATTTAGAGATAGGGCCTCGCTGAGTTGCTTAGGGCCTCGCTAAGTTGCTGAGGCTGGCCTCCAACTTGTGATCCTCCTGCCTCAGCCTCCCGAGACGCTGGGATGACAGGCATGTGCCACCACACACAGCAAGAAAAGGCATTCTCCATGTAACAAAAGAAACTCAAATATGAAAAAAAAAAGAAACTCAAATATGTCTTTTAGCTTGGTCCAAATGATTCTCTCTAGCACTTTCAAGATTTTTGGTTTAAGGTAAATGGTCTGACCTAATTCTTTAGTTTTAGCACTTCTGATATATGCATTGGGATTTTTTTTTTTTAAATAAATTACACTGAAAGACATGAAGCACTCTCCCACTCCCAAAATTGAGAAATATATCAAGCTTCTAATTAGGATAATTACTAAAATGTGGGCCCTTCCCGGTTTGATTTATAAATTTAATATGTAAATTCAATTTAAACCATACTAATTCTGTTTGGGGTTGTGCCTGGTTGGTTTCTTTGTTTTCAGAAATTCCACAAGATGTACAAAACTTTAAAAATGATGTCGTCAAGCCAGCACACCCACTATTTCAGTCACTCTGCCATTCTTGTTGTGTCTGGGCCTCAGACGTATTTTTTTTTCTGGAGTATTTTAAAATAAATCCCAAAATCAGGCCCTATCAACCATGAATACTTCCGTGTCCGTCTCTGACAGGGTGGGTATTTTGAAAGACCCGCCAAAACCTAACAAAATCAGCACGATTTCTTACTCCCATGCAGTACCCATTCCAGACTCAAAGTCCAAAGGACCTCAATATTCTTTTTCCATATTTATTCAGATTCTGATGCTGCCACTTACCAGCCATAAGCCTTGGGCCAGTTAATCAGCTTCCCTGGGTTTGTTACCTTGTCTAAAAAATGGAGAACGTAATAACTCTCCCTCAGATGATGGTTCAAAAGACTATTGAGGCCGGGCACAGTGGCACACGCCTGTAATCCAAGCGACTCGGGAGGCTGAGTCAGGAGGACCACAAATTCAAAACCAGCCTCAGCAACTTAGCGAGGCCCTAAGCAACTCAGCGAGACCCTGTCTCTAAATAAAATACAAAATAGGGCTGGGGATGTGCTCAGTGGCTGAGTGTCCCTGAGTTCAATCCCTGGTTCCAAAAAAAAAAAAAAGACTATTGAGATACTCCATTTAGTAACTCATCATTAACATGAGAAATTCAGACAAAGAGAATCACCCCTGCAAAGGTGAATTCCCTCCTGCATTCTTGTCATGGTTTAGGTCTCTCTATGTTGTCCAGGCCGGCCTCGGACTCCTGGGCTCGAGCAGTCCTCCTGCCTCAGCCTCCCCCGGAGCTGAGACCGCAGGTACCTGCCATCACACCCAGAATCTTCTGGCTTCAAATTAATTATGTGAACCCAGTATCATTCCAGTTTGCAAATTAGGAAGAATGATTCAGGAGTTCTCAAGGTATCAAATTAAAATGGCAGCATTTCTCCCACCTGTGTGCGCTCCACAGCGAGGCCCACGGGAGAAGTGGGACCTTCTGTCGAGAGATGGCAGGCCGCGGACCGCCGCGTTCCCCTCTCCACAATCCCACGAGACAGGCCAGCCCTGAATCCCAAAATTCACCTGCACCCGCTGACCAACCCCCACAGTGTGGAAGGCGGGATGGAGGTCCTGGGCGTCCTGGAAGCGCGGTCACACTGGCAGAGAGGGACCCGAGGCAGGTGTGGGTCCCGCCGCTGACGACCCCAGATGGAGCGGAGGGCAGCCTGGAGCTGGCGTCCTGTCTGCCATCGAAGCACGAGGAGGGTGTACAGAACTCAGAGAAAGAAACGTCCCCCGAAAACTTTCCATGCCATCAAATGGAGGAGAGAGACACACGCTTGGGAAAACTTAGGGCTTCTGTGTATAAATCCAGAATCCCAGGCGTGTCTAGTCCCCGCTGTCCCTGTGTCCCCTGCTGCGTGTGTTGCTGCAGCCCCGCCCTCTGTCCCACCCGGGCTGCAGTTTGGATCTGGGAAGGCCAGTGTGGCTGTTAGGAAGTGGGCTCTCAGCAGGGGGCGTGGCTTTGCCAGGTTACTGGGCCCCCACTCCTCCTCCTCTCTTCACTTCCTGGATGGCATGAGGGGAGCAGCTTCCTCTGCCACTTGCTCCCACTGTGACGCACTGTGCCACCCCAGGCCCAAAGCAACAGGGCCAACCTACCTGGACTGAAACCTCTGAAACTCTGAGCCAGAACAAACCTTTCCTCCTTGTAAGTTTTTTATCTCAGGTATTTTGTCATAGTGACAGAAAGCTGACTAACAACCAGTCTGCACTTCTCTCCATCCCAGTGAGCTGTGATTTCCATAATAAAGTTGTCCCTGGGTATCCTCAGGGGATTAGATCCAGGAGCCCCATAAATACCTAAAATTTCATATGTTCAATTTCCGTCAATACAATGGCAAAATATTTGCATAGGACCTACACACATCCTCTGGTATACTTTAATGACTTACGATCTTAAGACAATGCATATGCCATTTAAATTGTGATGCTGGCCAGGCGCAGTGGTGCACGCCTGTCATCCCAGCAGCTCAGGAGGCTGAGGCAGGAGGATCGCAAGGTGGAGGCCAGCCTCAGCAACTTAATGCAGCCCTAAGCAACTCAGCAACACCCTGTCTCTAAATAAGATATAAAAGGCTGGGGATGCGGCTCAGGGGGTAAGAGCCCCTGGTTCAATCCCCAGTACAAAATAAATATATGTGTGTATATAGATATATTCAGTGTTTCTCTTCCACACTTGGTTAATTTTTTATCGTGAGCCATAATGTGGCCTTTGTCAGCCTCTTTAATGGCAGGAACGCTGTGCTTTCCACTTAATGGATCTTTGCTCGGTTGTCTGTTAATTAGTTTTTGGTGCTGAATGCCTTGCGGAGAGCATGGTCCCCTCTGTGACCGTGACATCTAAACTCTGTGCCCCGTGATGTTTTGTCCTCCTGTTTTGCCGGATTTCAGATCGCCACGAGGTCATCTCCAAAGAGATCCTGGAGCTGGACCCTTGGGAAAATCAGTGGAACGTCGTAGCCATCAACGTCCTCATGCACGACAGCTATGACGTGTGCCTGGTGGCCAGGATGAACCCCCGGGACCTCATCCCCCCGCCCTCGGACTTGGTGGAAGAAGACAGTGGTCACTGAGGCCCAGGTTGCTGCAGGAGCGCCTGCTGGGCCTGCAGCGGGGTCTCTGGCCTCTGGTGTCCAGCAGTGCGCCTGACGTGTGTCGCATGCATGGCGAGCCCCTGAGCAAGGCAGTGTCATGTGCTGGGTGCTGGGAGGGGGTGCTGCGCGGGGTCTTCCAGCTGATGGGGGAGATGAGACTGGGGAGACTCAGGGGTGCAGTAGAGGAGGAGGAGGAGGAAGCAATGATGCAGTTGGGCATGGACAAGGCCGAGCAAAGGCCCTGAGGTAGGACAGTCCGTCACTGCCTGAATATCCAGTCCAGGCACAGACCTGGCGGGAGCGTCCCTGCCTCCAGCTGCCCTCTTGCTCCAGCCTGTAGGCATCGCCCCAGCGTTGGGGGTGGAGCCACCCGCTCAGCCCACAGTGGAGCACAGTGAGTCACCCTCGGTGTATTTTAGGGATGACGTTCTCAATGAGGCCTGGGAAATCCATCCATCTTGCTGCCGCCCTTGTTTCTAGAAGCTCGGCAGATGCGTTGGGAGCTGCTCTTCCACAGCTTCCCCGAGAGGCTGGCCCTGCCCGGAGCCCTGCATAGGCAGGAGTCCTCGGCCAGTTCCCCGGGGCTTCCCAGCACGGAGACGGCGCTTAGCGCAGACGACTCCATTGTCCTGTGTCCCCAGGTCACAGCTGTGATCCTGACACAGAGGCAGGTCCCGTAAAGCTGGGGCCTGCTGGAAATCTGTCTCTGCCACCAGGAAAGGGGGGACCAGGAGGCCCAGTGTGAGTTGTCCCCAAGCAGACGACCCTAGGAGGGCGGGGGCCATGTCTGTCTCTTCAGGCTCATCCCCACAGTGCCCGTGGTGGTACCTGACACCTGGACAGATCCTCGGGTGGACAGGACAGGACAGCATTTCTAAGACACAGGGCTTGGCCTCTGAGCAGGTCTGTGACAGGTTAAAATGAGCTCATTCTGCCTGGGTGCGGTGGTGCATGCCTGTGACCCTAGCAGTTGAGGAGGCTGAGGCAGGAGGATCACAATTTGGAGGCCAGCCTCAGCAACTTAGCAAGATCCTCTCAAAATAAAGGGTAAAAGGGCTGGGGAGGTGACTCAGT
This sequence comes from Glaucomys volans, assembly GCA_020662805.1. NCBI lineage: Eukaryota > Metazoa > Chordata > Mammalia > Rodentia > Sciuridae > Glaucomys > Glaucomys volans. Next base: position 179,818 of record JAJEJO010004773.1, read on the forward strand.
GGCTGAGCACCCCTGGGCTCAATCCCCAGTCCAAAAAAACAAAACAACACCTCATTCTGCTACTGCGGGGTCCCAATCTGCCACTTCCTGTCCGCTGTGAAGATCCTTCTCCGGTTGTCAGTCTGGGCTGGGGGTAAAGCTCCCTCGGGTCTCTGCCTCCTTCCTTGTCTGGGAATCTCTGCTCCTGCTCCGCCTACTTGACCATTCTAGAAGCTTCCCCATTGCCCGGTGTGTCACAGCAGGCACCCCCTCTGGATGTCCTGGGTTCTAGGTCCTCACCCCAGCTCAGCCACTCAGCAAGCCGTGCAGTCGACTGGCTCCCCAGCGCCTTGCTTTCCTCGTATGCAGAACGGGAAGGAAAAGAACATGCTTGATAGGGCTCGTGCGAAGTGCTGAGGCTGGCCTCCAACCTGCAATCCTCCTGCCTCAGCCTCCCAGCCTCTGGGGATGACAGGCCTGTGCCACCACCACGCCCAGCACATTATTACCATTTTAATGAGCACTTCCCAAAACAAAGTGCACAAAACAGGACCCAATAGTTGAGGGAAATTCTTAGATTTCAGAAAGGAATCCACAGAGGACTTGAGATGGTTCTCAGTTTCCCGGATCCCAGTCCTCGTCCAGTGACTGATAAGCAAGGCTTCCTCCTGTCAGAGGAAAGGTGGGGATAAGCGGAGGGACACTGCCAGGGGCGGCACAAGAGGCACGTCCAGGTGGGACACGGCTGGCCGTCTGCTGCAGTCTCACCTGGGGAGGACCAGCATGGAACCTTCTAGACAGTGCTGAGGTTAAACAGTAGGGTGAATGACCTCTGCTGGCAATCACAGGGGTGCCCAGCGGGTCCAGCACTCGCGCCTGACCCTGGCCCGCTCGCTTCCCCCCCTCTCTGCTGAGCAGGGCGCCGCTGCCTCCTGGAGGCTCACCTTGGACGGCGCCCGTCACCCGACCCCACGGAGCTCCTCTGGACTGGCCCTTGTCTTCGGACACAGGATTGTTGGACACTGCGCCCGGGGGGACAAGGGGAGTCGGTGGAACGCGAGGCGCATCGGCAGCCGCCAGCCGGACCCACTCGGTCGGCTCCGATCGACTCCAAAGGAGCAAATGCTTTAAGTGCGAACTTCTAAAATAAATCCCTACGAATAAAAGATCGAGTGCATTTTGGTCTCATTGCAATTTAAAGCAAATTGCATTTGAGGGAGGGCTCCCGGGTCTTGGAAATGCTGGGGGAGGACAGAGAGCCGCAGCAGCGGGAGCCACGGGCAGCCAGCCCGGAGGCTGACGGGGGGCAGCAGGTGGCCCCATTAGGCAGCTGAACACAGGAGGATGTCAGGAAAAGAGGAGTGCGGTCTTTATTCCCCAGAAAAAGTGTCAGACAAGAAAGGCCTTAAAGAACATCACACCTGAAAAAAAATAAATACTCGGACAAATGAACTGAATAGGTCCTTCTCCAAAGAAGTTCAAATGACCAACTGCCTGAATAAAAGCCCCACATCTCTAGCCATCAGGGAAACGCAAAGCGAGAGTGTGTTGAGATGTCCTCTCACTCCAGTTAGAATGGCAATTGTCAAGAATACAGATAAGGCATACATTGAGAATGCAGGCCAGTGTCCTACGCCTGTCATCCCAGCAGCTCAGGAGGCTGAGGCAGGAGGATCACATGTTGGAGGTCAGCCTCAGCAACTTAATAAGACCCTAAGCAACTCAGCAAGACTCTGTCTCAAAATAAGATATTTTAAAAGGTGGGGATGGGGATGTTGTTGCTCAGTAGTTAAGGACCCCTAGGTTCAATCCTGGTACCAAAAAAAAAAAAAAAATGCAAATGGGACATGCTTGTAATCCCAGCGACTTGGGAGGCTGAGGCAAGAGGATCAAATTAAGGCCAGCCTTAAAAAACTAACAGACCCCTGTCTCATAAAAAAAGGGGGGGTGTCTGGGATGTAGCTCAATGGTAAAGCCCCCCAGGGTTCAATCCCCAGGACCACAAAAGAATTAGAAATTTGAAAAAGAATACCAAAAATAAATGCTGGGGTGGATGCGGAGCGGGACTTCACTGTTCCTGGGAATGTAAATTCATACAGCCAGCGTGGAAATGAGCAGTGGAGCTTCCCGAAAAATCTATGGTCAGAACTCTTGTGTGAGACGGGCGCGGTGGTGCACACCTGTAATCCCAGCACCTGGGAGGCTGAGTCAGGAGGATCGCGGGTTCAAAGCCAGCCTCAGCAACTTAGCGAGGCCCTGAGCAACTCAGTGAGACTCTGTCTCTAAATAAAATACAAAATAGGGCTGGGGATGTGGCTCAGTGGCTGAGTGCCCCTGGGTTCAATCCCCAGTACCAAAAAAAAAAAGAACTCCTGTGTGACCTCGCCGTGCCACTCCTTGGTATTCATCCAAAAGGGTCCCAGCCGGCGCTTCCGCAGCACGCATGCGCGCACCCGTGTCGATCACAACTCACAACAGCGAGTCACAAACGCAGCCCAGGTGTGCGTCCTCAGGAGAATGGATAAACAGGTGTGGCGCTTATGCACAATGGGGTTTTATTCAGCCATACAGAAGGCCAAATTATGTCATTTGCAGGAAAATAGATGGAACTGGAGACCATAATTTTGAGCGAAATAAGTCAGGCTCAGAAAGAAAAGTATCACGTTTTCTCTGATAGGTGGAAGCTAGAAGGAAAAAATACCAGGAAGAAAAACAGGAGTAGAAGGGGGACTGTGGGGGTGTGGGGGGGGGGGGGGGAGGGAGGGGCGGGGGAGTGAAATGGATCACATCATGTTTTTTTAAATTTTTTAAAATTTTAGTTGAACACGGACACAATACCTTTGTTTTATTTATTTATTTTTACGTGCTGCTGAAGGTCGAATCCCGAGCCTTACGCATGCAAGGCACGCGCTCTGCCACCGAGCCCCAGCCCCAGCCGCGTATTGTGTTTATATGTGTCTACAGATAAACCACGATGAAACACCGCCGTGCGGAATAAACGTGCGCCAAGAAAAAGGAAAAGGTTGGGTGTGGTGGTGCACACTTGTGCTCTCTGTGACTTGGGAGGCTGAGGCAGGAGGATCACGGGTTCACAGCCAGCCTCAGCAACTTAGCGAGGCCCTGAGCCACTCAGTGAGACCCTGTCTCTAAATAAAATACAAAATAGGGCTGAGGATGTGGCTCAGTGGTCAAGTGCTCACCTGGAACATGTGGGGCACTGGGCTCGATCCTCAGAAACACATAAAATGAAATAAATAAAAATACTGTGTCCACATACAAATAAAAAGAATTTTTTTTAAGGACTGGGGATGTGGCTCAGTAGTTAAGCACCCCTGGGTTCAATCTCCAATACCAAAAAAAAAAAAAAAAAAAAAAAAAAAAAAGTGGTCTGGCGGACACAGTGCTGCACGCCTGTAATTCCAGAGACTTGAGAGCCTGAGGCAGGAGGATGGCAAGTTTGAGGCCAGCCAGCAACTTAGCGAGGCCTTGTTTCAAAATAAAATAAAAAAGAACTAGGGCTGTAGCTCAGTGGTAAAGCCTCCTGGGTTCGATCTCCAGTACCACAAAAAAGAAAAAACAGTGTGTCAGGTCGAATTTGGGCGGCTGCAGGGGGAGGGAGCACGGTCACCTAGCAACACACTGTGCCAGAAGTGACCAATGAGGCAGACCTGCTGACCCTGATGTCCACCTTGGGTCCACCTTTTCCTGGGCAGGACCCCTGCCCCCTTCCTCAGTATAAAAACCCAGCCAAAGCCACATGCGATTTCTTCTGGCTCTCCCACCCCAACTTTCACCCTGGGGGGCTGGAGATGTCGCCAGGGACACAGACTCCAATAAATCTCAAGCCACTACTTTTGTCTGACTCTGGTGAACCCGGCTGGCGAGCTCACTCCTTTGGCCACCCGCCGCCCTTTGTGAGCTTTACACAGTGTTCCTCATGGTAATATGTAAATCTGCCTTTTTCTTTTTAACACCTGCATAATTTTTCACTCCAGGTATAGGCTTCGTTAACAAGTCACCTTAGTTAGACATCCCATTTCCTCCAGATGTTCTTTTGGTGGGTGGCAGGGGGTAGTAAGATCTGAACTTCCACAGGCTCTGGTATCAAATTCCTGGCTAGGTGGGGACAGTGCTTAGAAGGTGGGCTTCACATCACACTTGACTTCCTGTAGACATTCGGGAGCCCATGACCATCCTGGCGGACTCCAAAGAAGGGTCTTGGAGCTGTTTGTACTATATGAATAGGTGGAAGGGCATTTCCCTTTTTCTGTCAATTAAAATTAAATATCCCCATAAAGGATACACCCCAATAACCTCACTTCCTTGCACTGGGTCCCACCTCCTCAAGGCTCCACTACCTCCCAATTGCACCACAGGCTAGTGACAAAATCTAGTTGAAACACATGGGCCTTTTCAAGCTCCAAACCATTACGCCATCATAAAGTCAAGTAAATCCTAAGTCAAATTATCCTACTGTATTAGAAAATGATCCAGTCGATCTAAGTGGGGGGAGCAGCTGTACAAGAAAACAGGAAAGTAAAGGCCAATCAATCCTGGAGACCCGACAGCCACAGGTAGGAGCTTTCAAGAGAGGACAGGGAGATTAAGGGAAGGAAATGGGCCAAGACTTGCCCCAGGACTCACCTGATAGAAGGAAGGACACCTCCTCCAGCTAATGAACAGTGGTCCCGCTGAGATGCCTGGCTAGAAGGTCCAGAGACGGTGAGGACCTGAGGAGCTTGGGGTGGCACAGTGATAACTGAAGGGACGGACACTGGGGAGGCCTGCGGAGGTCAGTGGAGAGAAGCCTTTAGCATTCTGCAAGAAGTTCATCGCCGACCTGTTTTCCTCTTCCCAGCCTTACTATTGGCCGAACAAGAGAACAGAACAGAGACATTTTTAGACAGGCAAACGTGCAGAAAACATTTTGTTCCGATGGCCTATTGTCGTGTAAGACACTCTGCCCAAATTTAGCAAGGATCCTTTCATCCTATCTCAGGACTCCGTGGGTCAGGAACTCTGGCTGGTGATGCTTCTGCTTGATGTGGCACCAGGGAGGTCCCGGGAGGGGTGCAGGCCTCGCCACCGCACAGGCCTGGTAGGTGGTGTGGTGCCCAGATCATGAATCCCCAAAGACCACCAGGGAGCCGTCTCCAATGCAAAAGCAAGAGGGCCTCTACTGCCAGCTGGAAGCTGGACCCCCAGCGCTCACTGAGGCGGCAGGTAGAGGCCGAGAGCCCCGAGTCTCCATTCAGCGGGATTTTTATGAGCCCCCCAGCAGAGCGGGCAATCTGAGCACAGCAAGGCACACGATGGGCTGATCTCTCAACACACACAGGGTTTGGCATGCTTCCATTGGCTTAGGGAACCCAGGTCCTGACACGTTGACACATAGAGTTTGGAATGGTGGACATTGGCTTGTCAGCTCCCGATTGGCTGTGTGCCAAAGGCCAGGCCTGGTCTGGATCTATGTGGCATGCTCTTGTTCTAGTGGCCTTCCTGGAATCGGCTCTCTGAGCTCCAGGAAATAGAAACCTAGGCCTGGGATCTGTCATGCCCTAAATGAAGCCTGTCATGGCCGCGGTTCGGCTCCCTTTTCAGTGGTGTGCAAGTCTAGAAGGCCAGGCTCTCCAGGGCCTTCCAACATGGCGGCCTCGGAGCTCAGAGTGTGAATGAGCCTTGTGCAAGCTGGGCTCATGGCCCCCGTCCAAGCCTCTTCACATCTCCCCCCACTTCATCTGTGAAGCCGTTACCAATCTCAGGCTCAGGAAGGAGAACAGAGACCCACCTCTCAAGGAGAGGGCGGCCAAAGAATGTGCAGCCACGTTTCAGAACTGCCACATCTGCCTTCCACATGCTTCTGAAAAGAGTCCTCAAGGATGTGCTCCAACAGAATGAGGGAGTAACCCAAGGAAGAGGGAGATCCAGGCCCAGGGAACTGCGGATCCTGTTAGGAGGATGGTTTCCGGACCCCCACGCCAGCCAACTTGCCCACCCCAGATCTGAGAAAAAGATCATTGCTAAGTTTGATCGTTGTTTCTTACACAACAATAGAAACTGGAACAAAATGTATTCTAGACTCTTCCACCACTTTTTCTAGGTGGGAGAAAGAGCAAAAAGGATTTCAGGAGAAAAAAAAACACACACAACAACTTTCAGTTCAAAAATGAAACCAAAAAGCAGCTAAAGAAACTAGATGAGCTCTTGATGAAATTCTAGAACATGAGGAAGGAATTAAGTCCATATCTGAAAGAGAATTACGCAAGTGTAGACTCCAAGCAATGATTACTTGAAGAATTAATGAAGAAATTAAAAACAAATGGGAACTTAATTACAGGGCACCACTTGGGTGTGAAATGAATATTTGTCCATCATCATAGTATCTTAGCACCATATAACTCAAAAATGAAAAATAATGACTTGGGGAAGGCAGGTAGAGGAGGAAACATGCATGGGCTGAACTGACAGCTAACCAAACGAACATCTGAGACAGACAGAAGACAAAGCAAGAAGTGGCGGCACAGCCGGGAGCAGTCACGCACACCTGTGATCCCAGCAGCTCAGGAGGCTGAGGCAGGAGGACTGAAAGCTGGAGGACAGTCTTAGCAATTGAGATGCTAGGCAACTCAGTGAGACCCTGTCTCTAAATAAAATATAAAAAGGGCTGGGATGTGGCTCAGTGGTTAGGCGCCCCTGGGTTCAATCCCTGGTACAAAAAAGAAAATGAAAAAGAAAAGAGATAATTTAAAACAAGGAATAAGAAAGGGGTGGCCAGAAGGTCTCAGAGTCTCTTACCATGATAGGCTCTCTGGACCAGATGGGCCCTCACAGATGCCCTTGGAGGCCACCCACAGGCCCACCCCAGCTAACAAGGAGCCTGCTCCCGGGCAGTTCAGATGTCATGCGCTCACAGCGGGGGGTCCTCTGCTGAGCTGACCCCAGCTGCCTCAGGCCTGGGAGAGGCCTCAGGCTCTGACCACAACCCCACCCCTGCTGCTTATTCAGAGAACCCCATGTGGCTAGCAAGGCCAAAGGTCAGAGAAGAAGAAGGACTGTAATTAATTGACCATGAAGTGACTTATTGATCATTTGCCGCATGACAAAAAACAGAATGGATGGAACTATTCTCTTCAAAGCCCTGTCTGGCTGAGGGGCCTAGGGCTGCCTCTCTCCTGGGTTTACGCCCTACATGACCAGATCAGTTCACTGTCACCCCTGGTTAGGGAGTGGGGACAGGGAATCCTCCATCTGTCCTGGGCCTGAGGAATGGCTTTCCCCAGGAAGCCCTGCTCTCTGCATAGACTTTTTTTTTTTTATTTTGGTACCAGGATTTGAACCCAGGGGTGCTCACCCACTAAGCCACATCCCAGCTCTTTTTATATTTTATTTAGAGACAGGGTCTCCCTGAGTTGCTTAGGGCCTCACTAAGTGGCTGAGGCTGGCCTCCACCTTGTGATCCTCCTGCCTCGGCCTCCTGAGCTGCTGGGATGACAGGCATGCCCCAACGCACCCAGCATCTCTGCCTAGGTTTGAAGCCACTTTTCCCTTGACTCTAAAGCATGAAGTGGGCTGGTCCTAGGTGCCATGTTCCTTGGTTTCATGTGTCTGCTTCCTTCACCAGGCAGGCCCTGGAGGCTGGAGGGAGGCCAGCAGAGGGTGGTCCCCAAGCTGGGGGAATAGCAAAGGGCTGGGTCCATCAGGCCTGCCATCTGCCTGTGCCGGAGGGACAGAGCACAGCAGGCCAAGCCAGGGGGAGGGAACACGCCTTGGCAGGCATTTTGTTTCCAGCAACATCCGCAGAGTCTCTTTGGAGAACAATTTGACAACAGGATCTATTTTAAACGCTTCGATGTCTCTGCCCAGCAGCTCTGTTCCCACGAATGCACCTACCAGAGAGGCTCCCGCAGGGACGGGGGACACCCCCCAGGGTGCAGGCGAGCCTGGGAGCGGGCGGAGCGCCATCCATAGACAGCCAGGGCCACGCCAC
>JAJEJO010004773.1:198446-213346 GCA_020662805.1 Glaucomys volans
CCAAATCCTGAAATATTTACTATGGGTCCTTATCAAGTTTCTAAGGCCAGGTACTGACTCTCCTCACAGAGCTGGCTGGTGACTTCAGGGGACGGACCCTGCTCTTCCTCTCCATCCCTGTGTGGCTGCCTGGTTGGGTTCACTTTGTAAAACACCGAGCTCTGACTCGTGGCTTGCACATTCGGGGGCATCTTCCAGCAAAAAATGTACCTGAAAAGTTCTTTCTGTTCCCTCCAACGACCCCGTCAAAATAAGATTTAAAAATTAAAAAGTCAGTAAGTGACCATCAATGGATGATCAGATAAAGAAACTGCAGTGTATATATACTTTATAGTTTTATTCAACCATAGGAAGGATGAAATCGTGTCAATGAACTTAAGAAAGTCACGTTAAGTGACAGGAGTCCAACTCAGAAAGTCAAGGGTCGTAAGTTTTCTCTCATATGTGGAAGCAAGAGAGAAAAAAGGAAGAAATAGGTGGGGTGAGGATCTCATGAAAAAAGAAAGGAGGTCAGTGGAGGAAAGGGACCAGGGGAGGGAGGAAGGGAGGGAGGAAAAGGGGAAATGCTGGGGAATCTGAATTTCAGATAAGCAACAAGCCAAGTGTTTTAGTGTAAGTATATCCCAAATGTTATGTGGGCTATACTCATCCTGAGATATGAGTCACTTATCTGAAACTCCAGTGTAACTGGGGAATGATAGGTTACATCACTGTATTGTATGCACATGTGACCAAGTTAACAACGAATCCCACCATTAGTATAATTATAATGCACCAATAGAAATATGGGACCTGGGTGAAGTGGCGCACGCCTGCCATCCCAGCGTCTTGGGAGGATGAAGCAAGAGGATCACAAGTTGAAGGCCAGCCTCAGCAGCTTAGCGAGGCCCTAAGCAACTCAGTGAGACCCTGTCTCTAAATAAAATACAAAACAGGGCTGGGGATGTGGCTCTGTGGTCAAGTGTCCCTGACTTCAATTCTAGTACTCCCCCCAAAAAAAGAATAGGTGAGAAATGCCAAAAGAGCCTCAGAATTTGGAAAACAGAAGGACATGGAGGGATCGATCCTCCTATTTGCCGATTGCTTGAAGAAATGGGGCTCAGGGAGGGAGAAGCTCGGAACCTGGAGATCCCAAGGGCCTCAGAAGGCAGGGGTCGGGGGAGAGGTTAAAATCAGAAGTTTGGGGTCGGGAGGACCTTGCCCAAGTGACACGCTTGGTCCTACCTTCAGCCTGGGTGAAGCTGTGGTTCCATATTGAAATCTGGGCTGGAAAGCAAACTCACTGGGACAGTTCAGCAGAGGCGCCTCGCCCAGCTGGTGACTGACGCTCCTTAGCAGGGAACAAGAAGGAGATTGCCATCTGGATACGCGTGCTAGATTCAAGGAGGAAAAAACTCAGGATGCCCAGCTAAATCTGAATTTCAGATAAGCAACAAGTCACGTGTTTTAGTGTGAGTATATCCCAAATGTGACGTGGGCTGTACTTATCCTGAGCTATGAGTCACGTACCTGAAATTCCAGTTTTACTGCGGTCCCTGTAGACGTTTGACCTGCAGGTGACCCAACCTCTTCAGAAGGGACCCAGGGGGCCCTGGACAGGCCCTCAGGCCCAGCAGAAGACAGGTGGCCCTGGGAGGGAGTCTAGAAGTGACACTAGAACCCCAGCCGCTCTCTCCCACTCAGCTCCCAAACAGCGGGCACCAGGCCTGCGCTCCACCCACCCAGCTCCACCGAAGGTTCCAGAAAGGGAAGCGAGAGGACTGGCAGGAAGGATTGGCAGGCAGAATGGCTCCCCGCTTCTCCACGGCAGCGTGGCCGATGCAGACTCGCAAACACGGGGGAAAGGGGATTTCTGACCCCAATTCTCGCACCAGGGAGAAAGCAGGACGAGGACACTGTGGTGAGGCGAGGTCTCACCGAGTTCCCGCCCGCGTGCCATGCTGGGGAGGCGCCTGCCCCAGTCAGGGCATCTACCAAGGAGGAGGCCACGGAGGACAGACGGGGACGTCCCTGGCGAGGAGAGTTCCAGAGGAGCACGTGGACCTCAGCTGTGATGGCCAGTGAGACCTGGAGCAGTGAGGGGACTCTAAAAGCCACGACCTGCAGGCTCAGAGACCCCCTGGGCGCTCACCATGTTGGGGAGGCTGGCGAGGGGCACTGCTGAAGGCCAGCGAATGAGAGTGGGAAGCGGGGACCAAGAGGAGGAGTCTGAGGGGGACAAGCCATCAGAGCAGGCTGGTGCGTTTGGCCGCCCTGGGCAGAGTGGGAACAGCCAAGCACTGAGCCAAACTTTGTGGTAACTACATTTGGATCATGGTAGGGCTGGTGAGGAGGATTGCGGGAGGGCTGGTGAGGAGGACTGCGGGAGGGCTGGTGAGGAGGACTGCGGGAGGGCTGTGGGAAGACATAAGAAAGCTGCTTGGCAGGAGGAAGTGAGTAAAAAGCGTCTGAAGTTAAAAATCCGGCAGTAGTAGCTGGGTGTGCCCCTCCGGCCTGCAATCCCAGCAGCTCTGGAGGCTGAGGCAGGAGGCGGGCCAGCCTCGGCCACTGGGTGAGGCTGTAAGCAACCTGGTGAGACCAACCCAGTCTCAAAATAAAAACATAAAAAGGGCTGGGGGTGCGGCTCAGTGGTTAAGCACCCCTGGGTTCAATCCCTGGCATGAGAAATAATAATTAAATTTTAAAAAATCCAGCAGTAGGGATAGAAGCACGCTGCGTGGAGGCACATGCCAGAAACAATACTAAATGAGTCCATCATGGTTTCCTCTGAACAGTGGGGTCTGAAGAGGAGTTGCTGCTTTTCGTTTTAAGACCCCTAGTCCTATCAAAACCTGTAAATGTATGACTTGCGTAAACTTAGCTAAATTAAAGAAATAAAATCACTGATCTTACAGCATGATCAAAACTAATTCAAAACGCACTGTATAAACTAAAAAGAGCAAATTACAAAATGGGGAACAAATTTGTATTGTGGGCCTAAATATGGGAGCTAACACAAGTTTTAGAACAAAACTTAGGAGAAAATCTTTGGGACCTGGTATTAGACAAAAATGTCTTAGATTATGATATCAAAAACACAATCCATAATTTTAAAAAAGTTGATAAATGGGACTTCAATGAAATTAAAAACTATGTTCTTCAAAGGGATTGTTTGCAGAATAAAAAGACATGGCAAAAATGGAGAGGAAATCATCCCATGTCATGTATCTGATGAGGATCTGTTACCAGGTCTCTCAAAACTCAATAATGGAAAAAAAAAAAAAAAAGAAAAAGAAAAAGAAAAAAAACAAGCAATGGAATTTTTTCAAACAGGTAAAAGATAGGAAAAGACACTTTATTGCAAAGGACATGGATGACAAATAGGCACATGAAAAGATACTCAAAGCCTGGCATGGTAGCACATGCCCATAATTCTACCAGCTAGGGAGGCTGAGGCAGGAGGATCACAAGTTGGAGGCCAGCCTCAGTAACTTAGCAAGGCCCTAAGCAACTCAGGGAGACCCTATCTCTAAATAAAATATAGAAAGGGCTGGGGATGTGGCTCAGTAGTTAAGCACCCTGGATTCAATCCCCTGTCCCACCACCACCAAAAATAAAAAGAAGAGGGCTGGGGATATAGCTCAATGGGTAGAGTGCTTGCCTCACATGCACAAGGCTCTGGGTTCAATCCCTAGCACCACAAAAAAAAAAAAAAGAAGAAGAAGAAGAAGAAGATACAAGATGCTCAACACCATCGTTAGGAAAATGTAAAATTAAAACCACAATATGCTGTGATGCTAGAATGACTGAATTTTTAAAAAGTGGACACTACCAACTGTTGATGAGACCGTAGAGCAACTGGACTCTCAGGCATCGTGGGGTAAGGAAGCAAAATGGTACGGCCCTTCAGAAAGCAGGTGAAGCCTATGACCCCACAACTCAACTCCCAGACCTTTATCCAAGGGAAACGAAAATAGATTCACACAAAATCTGTACAAAAACACTTAAAGTTTTTTCGTAATTGCCCCAAACTGGAAACGATCAAAATGTCCTTCAACTGGTAAATAAACAGTGTCACATCATGCAACAACTCTAAGAATCAACGAACCACTGACACATACGTGGAAGAATTTCAAATGCAAATTCCTCAAAGAAAGAAGGCAAGTTCCAAAGGACATATGTCGTATAATTCTGTCACATAATTTATATGACATTTGGGAAAGGGTAACCCATAGGGAGTGGAAGACACAGCACTGGTCGCCAGGAGCTGAGAAAGGGAGAGAGGTTAACTACCTAGGACACAGGGTAGGTTTGGGGTGATGGTTCTGTGTCTCGATTGTGGTGTTGATTGCATAATGACTATATGCATTTCTCAAAACTTGCAAAACTGTACCTGAAAAGAGGTTAAGTTTTAATGTGTGTAAATTATGCCTTAATATTTTAAAAAAGGAAAAAACAGTCACTATGCTAGTCAGCTTTCTGTTACTATAACAAAAAACCTGAGAAAATTAATTTACAGAGAAAATTTGTTTGGGTTCTCTTTTAGGTCTCAGTCCATGATCAGTTGGCCATGTTGGTCCAGGCCTCTGTGAGGCCGCATATCATGATAGACGCACACTGTGGAGAAACCACTCACCTCATGGCCAGGAAGCAAAAGAAAAAGGAAGGAGAACCCAGGTTCCAGAATCCCCTTCGAGGGTACACCCTCCAATAACCTTCAGAGCTCCCAGCAGGCCCCACCTCCTAAAGACTCCACTGCCTCTCAAGAATGCCATTCTGGGAACAAAGCCTTTAACATTGGATCTTTGGACACTTGTCAAAACCAGAGCAATCACTGACCATGCAACACAGGCCATCTGAAGTGGATTTGCAGTGGATCCAACCTACCCAGTACATGAGCATTACTGCATCACTCCACCCGCCAGGCACGAGAAAGCAGGTGCTTGGCTTCATCTAGAGTTGGGATGTTGACAGATGCATGATTTGAAGGATAAAAGTATAAGGACATTATCCTTATTTATTGAATGACAGACCAGAGAGGGAGGTGAAGAAGAAAAAAAGAGTGCTAACAGGAAATAGAGGCCAGGAGATCCCAATGAGAAGCGAGAGCCGCCATCTTGGGAGTGGCTAGACAACTCTTATGGGGTTTTCAGGACCTGTAAGGACCCTCTCCATTCTAAATGCTGGGTCACCGTGAGATCATTTTAACCAGACAAATGTCTCCATGAACTTGCTAAGGTATAACATACCATGGAAGCAGATGGTATGAGGAAATCGGTCCCACCTTGGGGATATGGGGGAAGCTGGGAGGTGGTAACATTTGTGAGCTTTAAGGGGTGAGTGGGGTGTCCACAGACCAAGGCAAGGTTGGGAATAGAAGAGGAGGAATTCGAGAAACGACCCAGCGACAGGAAAACATTTTAGAGCACTTGGCAGAGAAGGGAAGGCTGGGGAGTGGGAGAGCGATTTGTAGAGATGTGTGCCTTAACATCAGGACAGTTGGGCTTCCATCTGTGGACAGGAGAGCGGCACAGGATTGCTGATTAGTCCCCAGCATTCAACCTGCCCTTCTTCAATAATAGAGTAATATGGCTTTCTGGGAAATTCACAATCATTTGGAATAATTACGTATCCAGACTCAGCAATTCTGCTCTTAGGTAAACACCCAAGAGAAAGAAAAGCGTGGCCACCCAAAAGTGTGCACATGAATGTCCACAGCACCTTTATTAAAAATAGCCCCAAACTGGAAACAGCACAGATGTCCACCCATCACAAAAAGAATGGGTAAACTGTGATGGAATACTACGGAACAATGAAAAGGAACCAGTTATGGCAACGACATGGCTGAATCTCAGACCTTGAGTGAGCATTCCAGGTGAAGGTTTCAATACTTCCTAAGTTCCAAAACAGTCACTCCAGGTCAGGGCAGATGTTACCTGGGGGAGGTCTCAAAGCTGGGAGATGGACACGGGGGCTGCAGGAGCACTGACCAAGTTTCCCTGGGTTGGAAGACCCTCCCATCCCATCGCTGTGGTTCCCCAGGGATGCAGCGTGCACAGCTCTCGGGCGGTGTGCATACACGTTATGTTCTTAAGTCAGCAACACGTGCCCAGCCTTGCTTGCAGCTCCATGTGCTGCAGACCAGGCCTGGTCCATGATCCCGAAAGCTGTGTGCAGACGACAGAAAGATGGTGTGTTGAAGGCTTGGTCCCCTCATGTCTGGATCATGAGCTCTGATCTTCAAAGGAAGGAATCATGGCCTTTCCCTCTTCTTTCTTCCTGCTCGCTAGAAGGCAGACGCATGACTGGCAGCTGGGCAGCCATGTCGGGCCATGAAGTGACCTTAGGAAGGCAAGCCACGGGGCACAGAAGCAAAACTGAAGACGCTACAGAATCTGGCAGTGGCCCAGACAGCTGCTTCCAACCTTAAAAGTCAGAGAGGAGGCTAGGCACAGTGTGCACATCTGTAATCCCAGTGATCCGGAGGCCAAGGCAGGAGGATCGCAAGTTCAAGGCCAGCCTCAGCAACTTAGCTGTCCCAAAATAAATAAGGATTGGGGATGTGGCTCAGTGGCTAAGTGCCCCTGAGTTCAATCCCCAGTACGAGAGAGAGAGAGAGAGAGACAGAGAGAGAGAGAGAGAGAGAGAAAGAAACTGAGTGACAGACAGGAAATGCCGGGCACATTGGTGCACACCTGTGATCCCAGCAACTCATGAGGTCGAGGCAGGAGGATCATAAGTTCCAGACCAGTCTCAGCAACTTAGTGAGACCCTCTTGCTAAGGGCTGAGGTGTACAGCTCAGGAGTAGAGCACCCCAGGGTTCAACCCCCAGTACCGCAGCGGGCGGGGGAGCGAGTTGTAGCTCAGTGGTAAAGCCCTTGGCTAGCATGAGGACCTTGTTTTATCCCCAGCACCAAGCAAAAAAAAAAAAGGTGAATTCTGGAACAGCTGTGGGTCACCCTAAGGTTGGAAGCCTATATTCAAAAGCAGAGCAGAGGGCAGAGAAGCTCCGTCTGACTGCAGTCTTTGTCTTTCTAGATCCATCTTTACTTAAAGCTAGATCGGCCCTTTGACTTTTCAATTATAGGAACTGAAAAACTTGGTTTTTTTCCTTAAACCTGTTCAAACTGGCTCTTCCACCATGTACAAATGAGTTGTTTTTTTTTCTTCTTCCAATTCAGTCTTGATTCATCCAATGGAGTTACAAAATTAACACAGGAAGTTCTTAGATTCATATAAGCACCAAGCATCACCTACAATTTCTTAACAACTGTTAATTCTAGGTGGTGGATAATAGTGACCCTACTATCTTTTTGTTTTCTTTTTTTTTTTTTTTTTTGGTACCAGGGATTGAACCCAGGGGTGCTTAAGCACTGAGCCACATCCCCAGCCCTTTTTATACTTTATTTAGAGAGAGGGCCTGGTAAGTTGCTGAGGCTAGCCTCCAACTCACAATCCTCCTACCTCAGCCTCCCAATTCACTGGGATTACAGGCATGAGCCACTGTGCCTGGCTTGTTTCTAATATTTTGTAATAAAATCTTAAGTGTAGAAAAACGCTGCAGATCTATGATTTCCCAAAATGATCATGATGTGCTAACAAAAAGTATCTTTTTTTTTTTTTTTGGGTACAGGGAACTGAACCAGGAGTACTTTACCACTTGAGCTATATCCCCAGACCTTTTTATTTTTTAAGATACAGTATCTCCCAGTTGCTTAGGGTCTCACTATAAGGCTGAGACTGGCCTCAAACAATCCTCCTACCTTGGCCTCCGGAGTCACTGTGATTACAGGTGTGTGCCACCAACGTGTGGCAGGATTGAACTCAGGGGTGCTTAACCACTGAGCAACACCCCCAGCACAGGGTCTCACTGAATTGCTTAGGGTCTCCCTAAATTGATGAGGCTGGCTTCAAACTCAATCCTCCTGCCTTAGCCTCTGGAGGCGCTGGGATTACAGGCCTGGGCCACTATGCGCTGCTCAACAGAAATACCTTAAGCTAGTGATTCTCCTAAAGCAAATCGTATTTGGAAACATAGATAACTTGGCCAGTCTCTCCACTGCACTGTCACTGTGTCATGAATGTTTCTCACACGTGGCCTTAAGAGGCCTGTTATCAATGGTACAACCTCCCGACTGTTAGTACAAACCAGCCATTTTATGTTTAAAATAACAACATCAATTTACGGGAACATCTACTACAGTTACTGCGGTACAATTTACCATGGGAGTATTTCATCATTTTAACTCAGTATGGTAGAGAGCGCGCTGGCCAAAGATCGCTCTGCTCCATCAGAATTCAGTCCAGTGCTGGCCCCTGGGCAACACTCCAGAACAGATTATCAGTGGGTCCTGGGAGTGAAGGTGTGGGGCTTGCATTTCAGCACAGCCCAAGTCACAGCCTTCTTGAATTTCCTTTTCTTTGATGGCCCTGGGGATTGAACCCAAAGGTGCTCTACCACTAAGCTAATCCACAGCCCTTTTTTATATTTTGAAACTGAATCTCTCTAAATTGCCCAGGGTGATCCTCCTGCACTATGATTATGGCCTTTTGTTGCTTTGTGTTTCTTGTTGTTGGTGGTGGTGGTGAGGTATCAAGTGGTGTCACACCTGGTGGGAGATATCAAATGGTGTCACACCTGGGGTGCTTCACTGATTGAATTTACCTGCCTGACCCCTATGGTTAAGGGGAGGGAGGGGAAAAAAAACCAGCAACACCTAACAACATCACAAAAAAGCAATCTTTGTGCAGGGTGGTGGTGGCACACACTTGTAATCCCAGCAATCCCTAGGGAGGCTGAGGCAGGAGGATCGCAAGTTGGAGGCCAGCCTCAGCAACTTAGAGAGGCCCTGAGCAACTCAGTGAGACCCTGTCTCTAAATAAAATACAAATAGGGCTGAGGATGTGGCTCAGTGGGTAAGCACCCCTGGGTTCAATTCGTGGTTTAAAAACAAAAAAAGCAACCTTGTCACATCTGCACTTCCAATTTCTAGCAGTCCAGGTGAAGATCTAGCTCCATAAAACCTCCCCTTTCCTAACCACCCACCAGTGCCACTTGCTCCTCTAAATTCGCCCAGCAGGCGGCCTATTTCTCTTCCATTACCGATCAGAGCTCTTGATTTGCTCGAAAGCAAACTCCAATCCCCCACTCGACCCAGGGTCCCTGGGCCAGTCGCTCTCCACGAAGCCTCTGCTCCGGCCCATCAGCTCCTTCCCCAGGGTCCTGGGGCACCCGACCCTACGTCGGCTGCCAGGGTCCCCTGGGTCCCCTGTCCCTCCATCCTTCTCGCCGGAATCCGAGATCTCCCGCAACTCCCGACCCAGCGGCGGGGACCCACCCCGGGCAGGCCTGCAGGTCTCCCAAGTGACTCAACAAAGGGGTCCCGGGGGCTCCCGGCCTGCGCCCCGTTCAGCACCTAGGGACCGACACCCCCTCGATGCCGCGCGCGGCACACGGCGCTCGGACACGGCTCCCTCGCAAAGGACCCGCGGCCACTCGCCAACTTCGAGAGCGCTCAGGGCGCGAGGGGCAGGGCAGCCAGCGGAGCATCGCGCGCGCCACCCATCAGCGCGGCCTCGCAGGCGCCACGCACCACGCCGCACGGCCTCCCACGCGCGTTTGCGCAGCCGCAGCCGCCCAGGCCCGCCTCGCCCCGCCCCGCTTCCCGTCGGGCCCCGGGAGCCCCGCTGCATGCCGGGAGTTGTGGTCTCGACGGAGGCGCGCGGCGGCCGGCGCGCGTGGCAGGAAGCGGAAGCGGCCTGCGCCCCGCCCCCGGCCCCGCCCCGCGCCGCGCCGCGCCGCTCTCCGCCCGGCTAGCACTGACGTGTCTCTCGGCGGGGAAGCTGCGCCCCGGAGCGGGCGGCGTCACTTCACTCGGAGCGCAGCGAGGCCGAAGCGGGGCCCGGATCCCGAGCCGCCGCCGCCATGGCGAGTGAGTTCCTGGGGGGCAGCGGGGCGGGTCGGATCCCCCTTCCCCTGGCCCGTGCGCTCGGGCGCCCACCGGCCCGGCCCGCTCCCGCCGCGGCCTGCGCCGGACCCTCCTCCGCGCTGCCCGCTCCCCGCTGTCGCTCCTCCTGGCCGCACGGCCTCCCCGGGTAGCGCGGCAGCTCTCAGGGCGCTGACTCCTCTTCTTTTGTTTCTTCCATCAAAGTCAAATTTCTGGAAGTCATCAAGCCCTTCTGTGTCATCCTGCCGGAGATTCAGAAGCCGGAGAGGAAGGTAAGTCCCCGGTCGCCGCCCGGAGAGTCGGCGGCACCGGGCCCTGGAAGTTTGCAGTGAGATTAAAGATGGCCTCGGCACGCCCCGGGGAAACTCTTCCTCCCCGGCCGAGGAGGCCGAGCGCTGTCGGAAGGTGACCTGGTGGTGCGGGAATTCCCACCGAAATCGCCGCGCTTTAATTGGAACATCTTTCGTGGACGTTGCTTAACATGAGATTTGCCCTGTCCTAAAAATGGATCTGGGCCCCGAATGAATGATGAAGAAAGGCTCAGGATCCCCAGCCCAGGTTACCCTCCTTCTTCACCTTCCACGGGAACAGACCCTGGCTGGGGTTATTCTCCCCCCTCCTAGGAGAGACCCTTGGCTTCCAGCTGCTCAAAGGACGAGCGGTCACTGGAGTCTATGAATGAGGCCTACCTTTTATGTAGGCTGTCAGAATGCTGAGAAGAAAGGCGTTTTGTGAACCTGCCGCTTTTCACAGAAGGTGCATTCAAGCAAAGATAGAAATTAGTGTTTTTATTGAATCTTCATCAGAATTTGCACGGCTGCCCCCTCTCCAGCCCAAGAGAGGGAGTTGCTAATGTAACTAAAGCTATTCAACAGTGAAGGAAAGTTTGATCTGGCTCAGACTTTAGAGAGTGAATAGTTACATACTTTTGTCTCCACATAGCTTTCAGACTGTTGTGAATGCATCCACGTGTTTATGTGTACATGACATCCATATGGATGCATGTATTTGTGGAGTCTAATTTGGTTTTTGGGTTTCTTTTTTTACTTAAACTACCTTCACGTACAGGCTGCCTTTGATGGGCTAATTTGCAAAGCTCTGACCCCTGAATCCCTGCGTAATGAAAGGCCATGGCTTTGGAGCCAGGCAAGGCTAAGTCCTGCCCTTCACATCGCCTCTTAATAACCATGCAACCTTGGCTTTGTAATTAAGTGTACTAGAACAAGGGAAATAGGTGCAAGGTGATCAGTGGCTCAGGAAGGGATTAAATCTGAAAAAAAAAAAAAAAACTAATATCTGGTAGTGATTTTGAAAGAGGAATAGAAGTTTGCGTGAAAGTATGGAATAGAATTCCTGGCAAAAGGAATATATAGTTTGTTAAGCAGAGAAAACAAGACTTGCTTTATGCAGTAGCATATGCCTGTGATCCCAGCAGCTCAGGAGGCTGAGGCAGGAGGATTGCAAGTTGGAGGCCAGCCTCAGTGACTTAGTGAGGCCCTGAGCAACTCAGTGAGACCCTGTCTCTAAATCAGATTTAAAAAGGACTGGCGATGTGACTCAGTGGTTAAGCGCCTCTGGGTTCAATCCCCAGTACCAAAGGAAGAAAAAAAAAAAAGACTAGTGTGTTTGAATGGAACATACGTATTGATAGAACATAAAGAACAAGCAGGAACCAATAGATGAAAAGAGGACCTGACAGATTAGAAAATTGGTTTGGAAGTAAGGGAGAGGCCTAGAGTCTGGTTTGGAGGTGAACCTCAGTACTAAACAAGCATGGAGTTAGAGGCCAAGGCAGAGGAGACAAAACATGGGTAAACAGCTTTTAAAGTTTTGCTGTTAAATTTGTAACCAGGAGAGGAGACTTAGTCATTTAAAAGTAAGGAGTCCTAGACAGGTGTGGTGGCCCAGGCCTGTAATCCCAGCTACTTGGGAGGCTGAGGCAGGAGGATCACAAGTTGAAGCCCAGCCTAGGCAACTTTGCAAGACCCCATCTCAAATTAAAATTTAAAAAGGGCTGGGAAAGGCGCTTAGGGGTAGAGCACTTGCCTAGCTTGCAGTAGATCCTGGGCTTGATCACCAAGCTTCGGCAGGGCAGCGGGAATTTGTCATATTTCTCATTAGTTTGAAATGGTGTTACCTTCCCTTAGCCAACTTCTAATCTCTTGATGTGGTAGGACAACAGAGAGTAAGAGGAACATTCCTCAAGGGAAGAAAAGGTTTGAGCCTTCCTGCAAGAAGCGATGGCAGTATATATCATAATAGAGATTCATATGAATCAGGTAGATTCCTAGCTGAGCCTCGAATTCCCGCCTCTGTGCGGGTTGTCGTCGTGTCTGCCTACAGTGCCGCATGGTGGTAGTGAACGGAGCAAGTCCTAACAGTAACTCAGTTTTAGAGGCAGAAAAATCCAGAAGAGTTTTCTCTCTTAATCCCTCAGTGACAGACTGGGGCACAAGGCCTCTAAACTTTCCTGATGATACTTGATAGTCATCTGTAAAGGGATTCATGTCACCTGTTTGACTCTCCCATACCTGAGAAGATGTGAGAATGCTTGCAGTCATTTAAATTGTGTGACTAGTGCCCAGGGCGACTCTCTCCCCCGGTGGTGTTCATTACATGGTTTTCTCCTTGATTCATAGAAAAATCACTTTTAAATAATCCCAAATTCCAAATTGGTTGATCTACTTTACCGGCTCTTCCGTCCAACGAAAAGTGATTGTTCCTGTGTCGTACAGGCTCGTCTGTGACTAGTCACTTTGTGTTGCAATGTCGTTTTGATCTGAGATCTGAACTGTTAATGTAAATGGTTGAGAACTCAGCTTTGGTGTCAAACTCACTTAAGCTGTGGGATTTGGGACAAATTGTGGGGGGGGCAGGGCACTGTGCTCAACCACAGAGCCACATCCCCAGCCCTATTTTGTATTTTATTTAGAGACAGGGTCTCACTGAGTTGCTTAGGGCCTCCCTAAGTTGCCGAGGCTGGCTTTGAACTCGCAATCCTCCTGCCTCAGCCTCCCAAGCTACTGGGATGACAGGCATGTGCCACTGTACCCTGTCAAATTAGCTTAAGACTCTTTTCTGTCAGATAAAGATCATAATGGTGCCTATAAAGATCTTTGCATTTGTCTTGTACACAAAAGGCATGGTACTTACGTTTTAGTACTATGCTTAGTATGTGTTTTAGCTTCTTTCGTTTTTGGGGTGGTACCTGCTGGGGTTTGAACCCAGAGCAGCATGCCTGCTAAGCACATGCTTCCCCATTGAGCTGTACCCCCAGCCCTAGGTTGGCTTATTTATTTGGTGAACAGAGAAGGGGGCATGTTCGATTCCATTTTTATTACCTCGCTGTGAACACACTTCTGCTCTGCTTGTGTCTCTCCTGTAGATTCAGTTTAAGGAGAAGGTGCTGTGGACAGCCATCACCCTCTTTATCTTCTTGGTATGCTGTCAGGTAAATCCGGGTCTCATGCTTGGTGTTGGGGAGGGATACGAGTGGGCTGGAAACACAGGCTGATTCCTTTTCTTCCTGCTTGTTTCCAGATCCCTCTATTTGGTATCATGTCTTCAGATTCAGCCGACCCTTTCTACTGGATGAGAGTGATCCTGGCCTCCAACAGAGGTACGAGCCAGGCATTCTCTGCCTTTTCTTTGCACAGCGAGGCCTGAGAAGCCTCATTTAGTTTAATTACAGGCTTTGGCTTTATATGAACCTCAGAGAATGTGAAGATGCGTAGCCTGGGAAATAGAGGGACGTCTGTCGGTGTGCGGTGCTGAATAGCCTGACTAAATGGTGTATTCAGCACTGAGAAATGCCATCATATTTGCTATTGGGTTTGAATGAAGTAGAAAACCTGGAATAGCAAGATAAGTCTCCGTAATAGAGAATTTTTCAAAACTTGGAAAAACTAGAATACTTTTTAAATACCTGAAATGATACAAGGCCACTGATAACATTCTTGAGGATATTCCATTTGTTTCTCAGCTGCATCTCTTTCATATCTATGTGTCAAAAGAATAGGCGACAGCGTTTGTGGACTCTGACCAGTTACCTGTGTGGAGTGCAAAACGTTTTCCATGTGTATGTTGACGCCGCATTTGATTGACATGTTTTAGAAATAAGAGTTCAAATTCAGTTCCCAATCAAGCAGAATCATACCTCATTTTCACATAATGGGAAGTGAAGGTTTATTCACAGCCAGATACAATTGTACCGGCCCCCTTTCCAGACTCAGGGAGTGATTTGAATGTTATCCGGTTTTGTTAACTGATGAAGAGACGAACCTTCCTTATCTTTGCAAGAGCAGAATGGATCTGCCCGTGGCGAATGCAAATGCGGCGTGTGCTAACATGCCACGTGACTTCCCAAACTGAATAAGATCTCGCCCTGCGGGCTGAACGGAGTGAATTAAACTGTATTCTAATCTTCGATTTGGGGGGTTTATTCTATAATTCCTGCCAGCAAACGGAAGCATGTTAGATTTCTAGACGGTTCCTCACTCAATTTTGTAGATTCATTTTGCTAAACAACATTTTGCTTTTCCGAGCTAACATGGGCTGTGTTCTGCCTCCCCCTTTCCCTAAGGCACCCTGATGGAGCTGGGTATCTCTCCCATTGTCACCTCTGGCCTCATCATGCAGCTCTTGGCTGGTGCCAAGATTATTGAAGTTGGTGACACCCCAAAAGACCGAGCTCTCTTCAACGGAGCCCAGAAGCGTAAGAAAGACTCTGTGTATTGTTCTTATGTCTAGTTGAGAATTTGAATTTGCTCTGAAACTGTGGGCATTAAAACAGCCTGGTTTGTATTGTGTCGCCTGCTTGGCCTGTGTCCTTGGCCTGCCACCCTTGCAGGTGCTTC
The DNA here is from genome assembly GCA_020662805.1 of Glaucomys volans. NCBI lineage: Eukaryota > Metazoa > Chordata > Mammalia > Rodentia > Sciuridae > Glaucomys > Glaucomys volans. The sequence goes on from JAJEJO010004773.1 coordinate 213,230, forward strand.
ATGGCCTGTAAGTGAGAGATCACTTCTGGGAGGTGCTCGGCATGGGGAAGGGCCGGGCAAGGCAGGGGAGGGCAGGAGCAGGGCCCTTACCATGGAAAGGAGGTGACGTCTACTTCA
>JAJEJO010004773.1:218346-238166 GCA_020662805.1 Glaucomys volans
TGCAGGCCTCCGTACATATTTTGGCAGTTGTTCTTAGTGAATAAGATTCTAAAAATGAGAGTGTCAAACCAGAGCACTTGCCCAGACATGGGGCTGTGTTACAAGAAAGCCTTGAACTTGGACTCCTGGCTGTTGTTAGTTGTCCATATGGTGTGGCTTTGGGCAGATTCTGCTTCCACTGGACATTGGTTGTCAAAATTAAATGGAAAATAATGTGAAATACCGTGATTATTGACTGATATCAAATGCCTGGCGATATTAATGTGCTGCGTTCCCCACTAAGGGTGCCGGGGGAATCTTGGCAGAGATTTTTTTTTTTTTTTTTTTTTTTTTTTTTTTTTGGTGCTGGGGGTTGAACCCAGGGCCTTGTGCTTGCGAGGCAGGCACTCTACCCACTGAGCCATGTCCCCAGCTGCAGAGATGTTTTTAAAGTGATCCCAGTAACTCCAGAGTCTGAGGCAGGAGGATCCAAGTTCAAGGGCAGCCTTGGCAAGTGAGCAAGACCCTGTCTCAGAATAAAAGGGGCTGGGGGTGTAGCTCAGTAGTAGAGCACCTCTTCCCGGATTCAGTCCCCAGTATTGCAAATTGTTTTGGGGGGCGGGGATATGCCAGAGATTGACCCCAGGGGTGCTTAGCCACTGAGTGACATCCCCAGCCCTGTTTTGTATTTTACTTAGAGAGGGTCTCGCTGAGTTGCTTAGGGCCTTGCTGAGTTGCTGAGGCTGGCCTCCAACTTGAGATCCTCCTGCCTCAGCCTCCTGAGCCCCTGGGATGACAGGCGTGCGCCACTGCACCCAGCTTGCAAATTTTAATAAAATAAAATTTGTAAACATGCAGGACTTTTTAGGAAATGGAAGTCAACTTTTCTTCTTTTTTTGTTTTGTTTTCTTTTGGTGGATTTTTTTTGTTTGGGGGGGGTTTGTTTTTGTTTCTGTCTCCAAATCTGTCATTCACTCCGAAGGCGCCTGTGGGAAATGTTTGGGTGCTGTATTTCACTATCTTCTTGGAACTGGCTGTGGAACTAGTTCTCAGCCTCCCAACCCCATGTAATCAAATTGATGAGACTGGAAACGCTGGTCCCCCTACAGTGTGTCTGACAGGTGACGTGGGACACGGTGTGGCTAGGGGAGCAGTGTCAGGGGAGCTTGGAGGAGAGCGGACGAGGTGAGGTCCGTTCTTCCTGGGACTCTTCCTAGGATTTTAGGGAGTCTAAGCAGATTGGGGAACCGGGGGTGGAAGGCCAGGTGGGAGTCCAGGTCCTTGCCAAGACCCCCTGGCTCCGGGGGATGCCCGCATTTGAAAGAAGCGGGAGCAGCGGCAGCCACGGTGGGGCAGGCAGTAAGGGCCCAGGAGCCAGTGCAGCCGGCCAGGGTCACACTGCATCTGGAGCAGGGCGGCCCGTGGTGGGGACAGAGTTTGGAAGGAATGATCTGCTCGCACTGCGGGAAGCAGGCTGGAGGTGGCCCCGTGTTCCGGCCTGCGCTGGCCAGCCAGCCAGCGGGACGTCGCAGAGTGAGCGCGTCAGGCCCGTGAGAGGAACAGGAGGCACATTTGAGGCCACAGAACACCGGGAGGTGTTGGTGGCTGCCCCGGCATGTGTGGGACGGACCTGGCTGGAGCAGAGGGCACGCAGGAAGAGTGAGTCCCAGCTGCCTGGGGGCCAGGCGTGCTGCTGGAGGGAGGCAGGGTGGCGGAGTCACAGGGTTCACCTCCAGGAAGGGCAGGGAGAGGGTACAGAGGTGGCTGGTGGCTGGAAGGCCGCCTTTTACCCGGGGTGTTGAAGGAGACCCCCAGGTGGACAGCCCAGCTGGCTCTGCTTCCCTGAGCAGAGGGAACAGTGCAGAACTGGGAAGGGGCGTGGGCAGGACAGACGCCACACAGCTATGACCCTGAGGCGACTCCAGGGCCCAGAAACAACCCTGTCCCCAGGGATTCAGTGGGCAGTGAACTCCAAGAAATGACTGCGTTAAAAATTCGGAAAGCCAGGACCTAACCTGCCATGCGGTCAGCCAGCTTCTCATCCCAGGTGTGTGTCAGGTAGGCCCTGGTCATGGCAGGCGCTCCGGAGGCACTCGGAACACAAAGTGAACGAAGTGTGGGGTGTGTGTGTGTCGGGTGTCACCCTGGGGACCCTGGATCAGAGCAACCCAGGGGAGGGGGATGGGGTGCGGGCAGGGTATTGCAGGGCCTTGCCGACAGTAGAGCAAAGTCCTCAAAGAGGTGAGGGCGGGAGCAGCAGGTGCAAAGGCCCTGGGGCAGGGATGTGCCTGGTGTGTTCAGGGGTCAGGTGCGCGGCTGCCGCAGAGTGAACGGGGCAGTCCTCAGATGTGAGCTCGCAGGGGGCGTTGGTGGCAGGGGAACCGAAACAAGTGCCTTCTCTCCCTTGGGACTTTTGAACTTCCTCTTTTATAAAATCCTCTAGCTTTAAGGTCTCTCAATTCCGTGCAGTGGAGAGATCAGCCATCATAGGCAGCCAGAGGTGGAAAGGACAGGGGCTTTCAAAAGACCTCCATGGTGACAGGGAGCGTTGGGACAGCATTTCTGTCACAGACATCCAGAGGCTTCAGAGGGATAATGCCATTCGCCTGATCCTCGTGACAGGTGGCCCATCTGCATGTGGGCCAGAAGGCCACGGCACTTCCAGCTGTCCCCAGTCAGGAGTGGCAGGAAATGCTCTCCCGGGTGGGACCGCAGCCCCTCAGAGTCCCAGACCATTTGCCCCCGAAGTGTCGACTTCCTGCTGGAACCAAGGGTGGCCCGGCGGCCCAGGCAGGCCTGGGGGCCGGGCTGCGCGCTCCTCACTTGTCCTGTTTCCTCCAGTGGGTTTCTCCACCGCTCCTAAAGGGTTCAGGCCTTAGTGCATCAGCTCCAGCTCCCCTGCGGTCCCTGTCCCCTGACCCTCAGGCCGGGCCCTGTGCTTCCGTTTTCGTTGAGCCCTCAGCTGGTCCTCTGTAGGCCTGCCTCCATGGCGGGGCAGGAGCTCCGGTCTGGTCCAGGCCACTTGCCGGCACTGACGTCCTTGTCTGCTTGCTCGGTGGGGGTAGGAGCAGAGCCTGGGCCCGCGGGCCAGCATCAGCCTGAACTTGGAGAGCTGAGGAATAAGCACCCCTACCTCCTGGGGTTCCCAGGAAAGTGGGAGGAGCCCTTCCAGCCGGGGTTCAGCAGACCCCGCAGCCAGCGGCCTTGAACTCACCCAACCAAGAAAGGAGACCAATTCATTCAAAGGGGTAGGCCCTCTGGGTGTGACGTTGCACACCTGTGACCACTTATAACCTCAGTGACGGGGAGGCTGAGGCAGGAGAATCAAAGTTCAAGGCCAGCCTCAGCACTCTAGGCAGACCTTGTCTTAAAATAAAAAATAATAAGAACTGGGGCTGTACTTCAGTGTGAAAGCACCCCCAAACTCAATCCCCACTACCCACTGCCTAGCTCAAATAGAAATAGACGTGAAGATTCAAAAACTTCATATTGTGCCAGGCACGGTGGCGCACGCCTGTCATCCCAGCAGCTCAGGAGGCTGAGGGAGGAGGGTTGCAAGTTGGAGGCCAGCCTCAGCAACTCAGGGAAGCCCTGTTGGTAAATCAATATAAAAAGGGCTGGGATGTGTGTCAGTGGGTCAGCACCCCTGGGTTCAATCCCTGGGACCAAAAAAAAAAATAAAATCCATACGGTGACCGTGACTAGGAGCGGTGCTGTGAGTCTCAGCTACTATTCTCCTGCCTCTGTGTGGAAGCTGGAGGAAGTGGAGGCAGCGTGTGTTCTCCCCCGTCTGCTTTGCCGACAGGCATGGAGTTCGAAGGCGCCATCATCGCTCTGTTCCACCTGCTGGCCACGCGCACAGACAAAGTCCGGGCCCTTCGAGAGGCTTTCTACCGCCAGAATCTCCCCAACCTCATGAACCTCATCGCCACCATCTTCGTCTTTGCTGTGGTCATCTACTTCCAGGTATGAGCAGAAGTGAGCACAGGAAGTTTGGATTTTCTTTGGTTTTTTTTTTGGTCCCGGGGATTGTACCCAGGGGTGCTCACCCGCTGAGCCGCATCCCAGCACTTTTTATATTTTATTTAGAGACAGGGTCTCACTGAGTTGCTCAGAGCCTCACTAAGTGGCTGAGGCTGGCCTCCAACTTTCAATCCTCCTGCCTCAGCCTCCCAAGCCTCTTGGATACACGGGCATGTGCCACCATGCCCAGCTTCTGTTTTATATGACAATTCAGTACATTTTAAACCAGTTTTTCTGGGACTCTCTGTGCCCCAGGCACAGTATGGAAAGGGGTAGGTGCTCTTTGACACTGGTGGAACCAGGATCTGATGCCCAGGGGCCACCTCTCTGGTGGCTGGCCTGACAGTCCCTGGCTGGTGTTGCGTCTCCCCCAGGGCTTCCGGGTGGACCTGCCCATCAAGTCCGCGCGCTACCGAGGCCAGTACAACACCTACCCGATCAAGCTCTTCTACACCTCCAACATCCCCATCATCCTGCAGTCGGCCCTGGTGTCCAACCTGTACGTCATCTCCCAGATGCTGTCGGCCCGCTTCAGCGGGAACCTGCTGGTCAGCCTGCTGGGCACCTGGTCTGTAAGTGCAGCTCCTCCCAGGCGCGGGCCTCTAGTGCCACACAGCTGCTCGCCCCGGCTGCATCTGTGTCTCCCTCTCGACCAAGCGTTTCACCCATAGGTCTCTCCTGTCCCGTCCCAAATTCAGTGCACGATGGTTCTTTTGCTTACATTTGTGTTGGCACCAGGGATTGAACCCAGGGGTGCTCAACCTCTGAGTTACTCGCTAAGTTGCTGAGGCTGGCCTCCAACTTGCAATCCTCCTGCCTCAGCCTCCTGAGGTGCTGGGATGACAGGTGTGCACCACCGTGCCTGGCAGTGCATGATGTTTTCAGATGACCCCTGGGCACGCGAGAGAAATCAGCCTCTGATCTGCTCAGAATTCATGTTGAAGCTCAGGTTAAGTGACACAGCTTCCCAGACCTTCTGTTTCTTCTTCCCAGGACACCTCCTCCGGAGGCCCGGCCCGGGCCTACCCCGTTGGCGGCCTGTGCTATTACCTCTCCCCGCCCGAGTCCTTCGGTTCTGTGTTGGAAGACCCCGTGCACGCGGTCGTGTACATCGTGTTCATGCTGGGCTCCTGCGCCTTCTTCTCCAAGACGTGGATCGAGGTCTCGGGCTCCTCTGCCAAGGACGTGAGTATGAGCGGACTCTGTAGAGAGGAGCTTCAGCCGTCACTCCACCTGGGACTCTGTCGCAAGTAGTGGTTTGTGACATGCAGGCAGGCCACCTGCTTGATGAGCCAGTTCAGAGCACAGGGACAGATGGACCGCACAGCGGTCAGCACCGGGTCTGAGAACCTGAAGTCAGGCTGAGAAGTCACACCTTGTCACGTGGTCTCCGTCCAGCGCTTTTTCTTTTTTCTTTTTCTTTCTTTTTTTTTTTTTTTTTTTTTTTTTTGGTACCAGGGACTGAACCCAGGGACACTTGGCCACTGAGCCACATCCCCAGCCCTGTTTTGTATTTTATTTAGAGACAGGGTCTCACTGAATTGCTCAGGGCCTCGCCTCGCTAAGTGGCTAAGGCCGGCCTCCAACTTCAGCCTCCCGGCGGCTGTGATGAGAGGCGTGCCCGCCGCGCTGGCCCTCACAGCATTTTTAAGGTTCTCTTTGTAAATGTCATTAGCGCAGCGGTGCCTACTACCCGTGAGTGTGTAGACCCCGAAACCCCTGCCTCCAGACTTCCAGCTGACGTGTCCCCCCTCGGCGCCCTGCAGGTTGCGAAGCAGCTGAAGGAGCAGCAGATGGTGATGCGGGGCCACCGCGAGACCTCCATGGTGCACGAGCTCAACCGGTGAGTGCGGCCGTCCCCAGGGCAGAGTCGGGCGTGGAGCCCGCACAGGCCCTGTGTCTGCGGGCCACCGGCCTCGGCCTGGGCTCCAGCACGGAGGAGGGCCCTGTCATCAAGTGCCGGGTGCTGGAGACACAGGCACACAGCGGCCCCTCCTCGCAGGGAGCCCCTCGGGAGACAGCATGTTGACACTCACTGTTATCCCAGTGGCCTGGGAGGCTAAGGCAGGAGGATTGAAAGTTGGAGGCCAGCCTCAGCAACTTATCAAGGTTCTGAGCAACTCAGCGAGACCCTGTCTCTAAGTAAAATACAAAATAGGGCTGGGGATGTGGCTCAGGGGTTAAGCGCCCCTGGGTACAGTCCTTGGGACCAAAACAAAAAAAGACGGGTGTGAGCTGCGAGGCCAGCAGAGGCCGCCCAGAGGGCTCCTGGGTGTCGGAAGCAGGGAAGGTCGTGCCAGCAAACGGGAGAGCAGGCCAGAGACGGCTGGGCCACACTGGTGGCTTGTTGTGGCATCACCCTGGGGTAGAGCCCAGGGAGGTTGGGGAAGAGGCCTCAGGGCAGAAGGAGCCCCAGGGAGCCTCTACCCCAGGCTTGTGTCCGCCACCCCAGAGGAGCTGCTCCTGGTGGCGCTCGGCGGCGCGTGCTCTCAGGCCTCGTCCTCGGCTCTTCCGTCATCACTCGGGAGCAGCCACAAATGAGCAGGGCGTGTCCTACAAAACCATCAGCAACAGCTCATGGCAGACCAGGTTGTCCTGTGGCTGTCACTGGGTGACCCTTCCAGAAGCAAACGACCACAGGAAAAGCCAGGATGGCAAATTCCAGGTTGTGTTCTAATCCCCGGCAGGGACAGTGGCCATTTAGTCTTGAGTGACATCTTCAGCATTTGCGTCCCCTCCCCCAATACCCAGGGGCTCTCCACCACTGAGCCCCATCCCAGCCCTTTTTATATTTTATTTAGAGACAGGGTCCCGCTGAGTTGCTCAGGGTCTGGCTGAGTTGCTGAGGCTGGCCTCCAACTTGCCATCCTCCTGCCTCAGCCTCCCGAGTTCCTGGGGTTACAGATGTGAGCCACAATTGGACTAGGGAGTCCCCTAGCATGGCCACTTACCAGGTGGCCTGGGGCAGTCGGGAACGTGTGTGTTAGTGGAGGGAGGGTGCTCTGGGAGATCGTGGGGGTCTCCTGAGGTTTTGGTCTCCAAAGTCACGGGCGAGCCTGCCGCTGGCCAGCTCTGGGCTCTGGGTGGCCCTGACTGACCCTCTGCCACTCCCCAGGTACATCCCCACGGCGGCGGCCTTCGGGGGCCTGTGCATCGGGGCCCTCTCGGTCCTGGCCGACTTCCTGGGCGCCATCGGCTCGGGGACGGGGATCCTGCTGGCCGTCACCATCATCTACCAGTACTTCGAGATCTTCGTCAAGGAGCAGAGCGAGGTGGGCAGCATGGGCGCCCTGCTCTTCTGAGCCGCGTCTCCGAGGACCTCGCGGGCCCGGCGCCTGGGGGGCGTCCAGCTGGCGCTGCGCAGCCGAGGACGTGCGTCAGGCGCCGATTCCCGTTCCTCGCCCTGCGCCCAGCGCTCCTCCCGCAGCCCCGCTTCCGTTCCAGCCTGGACACCAGGGAGGACGCGCGGGCGCCCCGTGTCTGGTGACTTCTGTTTGGGCCCCGCGGTGGCCGCCCTCCTCCCCAGAGGTGGATTTTTTACTCTGGTTAGAAGCACAAATGTCTGCCGCCTTGGCCTCTGGGAACGTGACGGGGACGTCACCAGCGTGTCCTCTTCGTCACCAGCGGGGGACGCTCTGGCTCCAGACTGTTCCCATGTGAGGCCTCATTTTTCCTTTTTAAAAGTTGGGTGTTCTGCTCAGAAACAGGGTCCCTGCCCGCAGGGGCTGTCTGTCCTTCCTGCATGTGCCGTCCGTCCGTCCTTCCGGCCGAGTGTCCCGGGTGGGCCAGGGTGGCCGCCTTCCCCGTCACCATCGGGCCTGGCTGAGCCGGGAGCCCGGGGGCCACCCGCCACACCCCGGCCAGCGCCCCCCGTGGCGAGGGCTTCCCTTGCGGCTGCCCCCGCCCCGCGAAGGGAGCTGGACACGAGTCTCAGGGTGCACAGGCCGCTGTCCCCACCTCTGGTTTTAGAATTTTCTTGCTGCACTTAGGGTCCAAATGCAAGTAAGGAACCCGGAGGCCACGGCCCCTGGGCCTCCACCACGCTGGCCTCCGGGCGGGAGGCAGACTCAGGGCGGCAGTCAGGTCAGGTCAGGTCAGGGGTTTGGGGGAAGCAGCTCGAGCATCGGGTAGAAAAAGCCAGTTATGTCCACGGCGACAGGTGACGTGGATCTTGAGCTGAGAACTCCCCCGTCTCTGGAGCCCCTCGAGGACAGCGGGGCTGCGGACGCGATCCTGGGGAGCCCCGGGTGTTCTCAGGGGCCAGGCCTGGCGCAGGGCCAAGGTCACACTGCCCCGAGTCAGGGCGGGGCTCCTGGGGACCTTGCTGACCGGCAGCCCAGGGACAAGAGCACCTCGCCTCCAGCCACCCGGGGACGCAGGACAGGCGGCCAGGCCCCCAGCCCAGGGCCAACTCCTCACCACACGTGGCCTTGTCTCGACCCAGTCCCACGCGGGCAGGCTCCACGCCCGGCTGCCGCCCGGCCACGAGTCCTCCCACTGTCCTCCGCTCCTGCCAGGCCACCACTGGGGACTCTCTGGCCCCGGCAGGCCCAGTCCCCAGGCTCCTGGGCTGCGGGCTGGAGAGCGCCAGGTGTGGGCAGAGCTCGCGGTCCCGCTGGCCCTGTGTGGCCTGGGCTTGCACCTGTGGTCTGACCGCAGTGGGCGGGTGGGCAGGGGCTGACCCGGCTTCCAGGGGACTCACTGTGGACGCCAAAATGGCATAACTGAAATACAGTGGATAAGTGATAATAAAACCAACTTTTTACAAACTGCCTGGTCATGTTCTCGTTTAAGTTCACTCCTATTCCCCGTCGCTGCAGCGTGGCCTCCCTCCAGGCGGGAGCAGCAGCTCGGGAGGCCAAGGCAGGAGGATGGCAAGTTGGAGGCCAGCCTCAGCAACTCAGTGAGACTCTAACTAAAATACAGAAAGGGCTGGGGATGTGACTCAGGGGTGTGAGGAGGGGTAAGGGGGCTTGATGAGCAGAGGCCCTGGCAGAAGGCCAGGTGTGTGGTCAGTCTCCCAGGATGGAGGCTGTGCGCCCAGGACCGTGGCACCCCCTTGGCACGTGCCTGTGGCTCACATCTCGATCCTTCCCCTCTGGACTCACTACACAGCCCATGGGGAAGGGTCAGTGCGCGGTGGACCCTGGACCACAGCTGTAGGCACACGGGGAGAGGAGGGTCTCCACGCAGCCCCGGACCTGGGCCTCGTGTGGACAGAGTGCAGCCCCAGGTCCCCTGCCCCTGGCCCTCCGCCCTCGCCACCCCAGCCTGACAGGTGAACTGGGAGGACGTCCTCAGCTGGGCTCTGGCCCAGCCTTTGTGAGCCTCAGACCTCCCCGGGGAGCATTCCCGATTCCAAAGCAGATGTTGGGCCGGGGCAGGAAGTGGCCGGGACCCCGAGATGGACAGGTGTGCGCCTGCACGCGGACTGCCAGTCACGGGCGCAGCCCCAGGAGCCGGGACACAGATCCAGGGGCAGAATCCAGAACCAGGCGCTGGGAAGTGCCAAGGCCTGGGGTGCTCTGTGTTGACTCCCCAAACCCAAGTCATGCTGGTACCGTGGCGCACACCTGTCACCCCAGCAGCTCAGGAGGCCACGGCAGGAGGAACGCAAGGTGGAGGCCAGCCTCAGCAACTTAGCAAGGCCTTTTCTCTCTGCAGGGGGGATTTGAGGCTGCACCTGGGGCCAACCTGCCCTAAAGCAGAGCCAGTGGAGCGCAGGGTCAGGGAGCCGCGGGTGTGGACTGGGACCAGGCCCTGCCGCGCTGCCCAGTCAGGACACAGGCGCTGCGGCCCGAATGCTGGCAGCGGAGTCCCCGTTCCTTCCCCCCGGGGCAGACGCGCTGCTGGGCGCTTCCTCTGTGGGGCCTCCCTTCAGCCCACTGGAGCCCCCGAGGAAACGGCCTGTCCCCGTCTGAGGGGTGAAGGAAGGCGGACCCAGGGAAATAGAAGGTGGCCAAAGCCAGCCCCTGGGCGGCCGCTGGGACACGAGGCTCAAGGCTCTGCCCACACCTGCCGCCTCTGGTTGAGGCCGGGAATGAGCGGTCTCGGGAGATGGCGGGCCCTGCCCGCGCTCTGCCAGCGATGAGGCCTTGGAGCGGAGGCTGCCGCCTGGACCCCACCTCCTTCCCTCGCCCCCCACCAGCCTGCTTTGTGGCCAGGCCCCACGACGACGTCCTTAGGAGTAGTCATACCCATGAGCCTCCAGCCTCCCTCCAGCTTCCCGAGGAGGTCCAGGGCGGAGCCTGTGACACCGTCTGAGGGCCAGCAAACCCCCAGCCCAGACCAGCACCCACCTCACCCCCGGCCCCAAAGCTTATTCCATAAGCATCACTGCAGCCCAGGGGGAAGAGCAGGAGTTGCCAACGGGCTTCTTCAGTGTTGGTTCCCCGTCCGCCTAACGGACTCCTATGCATCCTTCTGAGCCCAGTTCAGGAAGGCCGGACACAGGACACGCCCATCCCAAGGGCGCTGGGGAAACGATAGCGCCTCCCTCCCACGCAGAGAAACCTGGAGGGCGTTCTGCGCATGCTCAGGGGAAGGATTTCCAAGATGTGTTGCCGAGGAAAAGTATAAAAAGAAACAGGTTAGAGTGTAGCTGCCGTTTGTACTTGCAGACGGCATGATGGTAAAAAATAGACCATCAGAAAAGGTCTAGCAATTTCCATAAAACTAAAGCATGCACACGCCCCCTGTGCAGCTCTTCCACTCATTTTTTAAAAAAATTTATGCCTACACAAAGACTCGGACAAGAACATTCATGAGCCTGGTGCACGCCTTTAAGCCCGGCAATTCAGGGAGGTTGAGGCAGGAGGATCGAAAGTTGGAGGCTAGCCTCAGCAAGCTAGTGAGACCTTGTCTCAAAAAAAAAAAAAAAGGGGGAGCCTGGGAATGTGACTCTGGCTAAGCACCCCTGGGTTAAACCTCCAGTACTTAAAAAACGTAATACGTTTCAAAATCAATGTCGGACATACCCTGTGCCTTTGATCTGGCACCAGCCATCTAGAGGGACACGCAGGCGTGAGGTAATTTCTGGACAGGAAACAGGAGGCAGAGGGAGAATTGTCACTGTATACTCCCTTGGCACTTTGCTTTGTTTTGGTTCCAGAGATTGAACCCAGGGGTGCTCACCCACTGAGCCACATCCCCAGACCTTTCCTGTATTTTATTTAGAGACAGGGTCTACGCTCAGTTGCTCAGGGCCTCGCAAAATTGCTGAGGCTGGCCTCCAAATTGGGATCCTCCTGCCTCAGCCTCCCAGACTGCTGGGATTGCAGGCGTGCACCACGAAGCCCGGCTCCTTCGGTACTTTCTAAATATTGAAGCATGTTCAAAATGACCTCCTGAGTCGGGAGCGGTGGCCCGCGCCTGTAATCCAAGCGACTTGGGAGGCTGAGTCAGGAGGATCGCGAGTTCAAAGCCAGCCTCAGGAACTCAGCGAGGCCCTAAGCAACTCAGTGAGACCCTGTCTCTAAATAAAATACAAAATAGGGCTGGGGGTGTGGCTCAGTGGCCGAGTGTCCCTGAGTTCAATCTCTGGTTCCAAAAAAAAAAAAATGACCTCCCGTATTACATGTGTACACATATACGTAATATTCTGAAAATTAAAAGTGCGCCCCGGTAAGTCCTCCTTCCCCGACTGCTCGTGCCCCGCGTGCACGTCGCGAAGCTCCTTTCCAAGCCCGATTGCAGCCCCCGGTGCCGGGAAGAGGTCGGCGCGGGCGCTGGGTGCGCCGGAGGCCACGCCCCGGGGCGGGGCTAGAGGCGGGGCGAGGGGCGAGGCTGGGAGCCGCACTGTGCGCGTGCGCCCGCGCGGGGGCGCTGCAGCCTCGCGATCGCCGGGCACCGCTTCGCTGCGAGGTCCCCGCGGATCCTGCAGGAAAGGGGCGACCGAGGGGCTGGCGCTCCTCCGCTCGGCTCGCCTCGGTCGCGGCCCCCCTGAATCAGGCCCGGGACCACCCAGCTGAGCCCCCCACGCTCACCCCGCCCCGCAGCGCAGCTTCCCTGGGCCCCTCGGGGCTCCCCGGGGTCAGCGCTCGCCGCCTGCCAGGCGCTGGGCCCTGGAGTGGTCGCGGTCGTCTCCGCCCGGGTGGCCGGCCTGCCCTTGCGCTCTGCTTTGGGGCGACCCCCGGCACAGGCGCTCCCCGCACTCTCTTGGGTCCCCAGGGCCCGATCTTTCTCAGGGGCAGAGCCTGGGAACGGGTCGCCTCCAGCGGGTTGCGAGCTTCGGCGCTGCGGGCCCGGGCGCGGGTCTCCCCAGGCACCTGGAGGAACGCACGGAGCGGGGCAGAGTGCGCGAGGGTCCCCGGGACCCTCCCACCGCTCACCGCCGCGTGTCCTCAGGGGACCGAGTTCCCAGTTAGGATGAAGAGGGAGGAGGCGGCCTGGTGGCCAGAGGAGCAGCGTGAGGACCCCCCTGTGCCCCTGGGGCTCGGTCCGGGTGGGGACCCGGGTGAAGGGGTTTTGAGCAAAGGTCCCCCAGGTCAGGTCCAGGTGGGTGGGTTGGTTTGGGACTTGGTACCGGGGGTTGAACCAGAGGCGTTTTTTATTTTTAAAAGCAGGGTCTCACTGAGGCTGGCCTCGAATGTGCGATCCTCCTGCCTCAGCCTCCTGGGTCGCTGGGGTGACAGGCGTGCGCCACGGCCCGTCTCAGCTCTGGGTTCTCATTTGGCTGGGGCGGCGTGAAAGGGGCTGCAAAGGACGAGGATGGTGGCCTAGTGGCTGCCTTGCTGCAGGCGGGTGGGGTCCAGGAAGCCAGCCTGCCCCTCCCTCCCGCCCCGCTGAAGCCACACAGGTCCTCGGATGAGCGCGACGCGGCGACACGTCTGTGCTCGGGTCCTCATGCCCGGTGCCCCCGCGTCCAGTGCGAGTGCACCGAGCCCCTGTCCCTCCCCGCGGCCGCGGTGCCCCCATTAATCACGCGACGCTGACGGCGCCGATCTGCGCGCGGGCGGCGTGACGGTGACGGTGGCGGCAGGTGACGGAGCGGGCAATCGGCGGCCGCCCATCGGCGCATCTTATCGCGCCGGCCCAGCCGCCGCCCGCCGCGCGCCGCCCATTGATCGCGCGGGGCCGGGGCCGGGGGTCAGCGCGGGCCGCGCCGGAGTGACAGCCGCATCCATCGCCGCCGGGACGCGCGCTGATGGCGGCCGAGCGGCGCGGCCCGGCCATTAATCACCGCGCCTGGCGGGAGTGACGGAGGGGCGACAGGGCGACAGGGCCGGCGGGCGACGGCGGCCCCTCCCCGCGGCCCAGCTTCCCGGTCACCCTGCGGGGCGCCGGCCCCAGGCCACCTGCCGTCCTGGAAGTGGGAGGAGGGGACGTGGGTCGAGGTGACCGGATGGGTGGCACTCCCCCTCCCAGGGTCTGCCTCCGAGCCTAGAGGGAGGCCTGGCTGGGACCAAGGGAGGCCATGGCTCCCTCTGGCTTCAGTCCGAGGACAGGCCCAGGATGGAGGCCTGGACTTTGGCCTATGGTCTCTGCCCTAGAGGGAGGTGACCCGCCCAGGGCCCAGGGCCCCTCCGCAGGCCTCCGATGTTCATCCCCAAAATGGAAGGAGCCTGAGGATGTTCCTCCCAAGCACCAGGGTCTGGGGTGGGCAGGGCGGAGCCTCGCAGGCTGAGTGGCCCTGTTGACAAACTGAGATGGCTTCTTCCTACGGCAGCAGGATGGGGACACCTGTCCATCTGGGCCACTTGGGGGCTGGGCCCACGTCACTTCCCCAGGTCCACGGACACGGTCGCACACGTGGGTCTATGGGAGACGGAGGCCCATCTCACAGACAGGGAAACTGAGGCTCAGAACAGAAAGGGACTGGCCCCAACTCCAAGGGCCAGAGAGGCCGATGCCACAACCCAGCCCCTGTCCACTGTCACCTCTGCCTGCAAGCCCAGAGCAGGGCCTCCTTAGAGCTCTGAGTCCAGCTGCCGGCCCAGAGCTCGCCCAGGACCTGGGGGACGCAGCTCCCCTCCGCCCGCAGCCCCACATTTACAGAAATGGCTAAGAAGAGCCAGTCGCTGTGCTGAGTCCCCAAACTGCCGGTGGATCCACCTGGGGGTGGGCGGGTTCAGTCCTAAAATGCCGGTGGGGGAAGTGTCTGCCCTGCGCAAATGACAGAAGGGACCAGGGCTTTTCCAGGAAGGGGCACAACTGTCTTTCAAGAGCGCTTCTGAGTCAGGCACGGTGGGCACGCCTGGCATCCCAGCAACTCGGGAGGCTGAGGCAGGAGGATCTCAAGTTGGAGGCCAGCCTCAGCAACTTAGCAAAGGCCCTAAGCAACTCAGACCCTGTCTCTAAATATAAATATGGCTGGGGTGTAGCTCAGGGGTTGGGCGCCCTGGGTTCAATCCCTGGGACCAAACAACAACAAAAAGCCCTTCCGGTTCTCAGTTGCGCAGGGCCGCGGGCAGAGCACACGGGAAGCCGGTTTGTGTGCGGCGGGCTCTCCAGCCACCCAATCCCGCACCGGGAGGCTCCCAGGAGAGCCTGGGCCAGAGCCTGGCGTGTGTGCCCACTTCCGGGGACCAGCCCCCATCCCGCCTCGCTCCAGGACCACAACCATTTCTCAGGCTGGAGCTGAAATAGTGCAAAAAATGGGGCGGCTGTAATGGTGCCCGATTGCGTGTCAGCCGATAAGATGTGACGGATCTTCGTCCCCGCGGGCCTGCACCGGCGGTAATGGATGGAGAAACTTCCCGGCCCCGGCGAGGGAGCGCTCGTAAAAGCTTCCCCTGGAAGATGAATGCAGGCATCGCGGCGGCTGGGGACAGGGAGAGTTAAAACAGCCACCTTCCACCTCCCAGGGCCACCTCCGCCCTCGCGGCCTCCACCTGCGCACCCGGGAGCAGGCGCAGGGGGCCCTGGCCTGAGCAGACCACTCGCCCGTTCCCGCGTCACACTGGTCGTCAGGGGACCTGGACAGCGGGGAGGACTGTCCCAACCCACGGCTGAGGTCCACTCAGCCGTTGCAGCCGTTTCCTGACACATTGCAGGGTTTGGGGCGAGGCCGGAGCAGGAGGCGGGGCTGACCCTGCCCTCGGGGGTCAGTCTGGAAGGCACCTCTGGCTGCCTCCAAATACCACGGAGGGAGGCCGTGCAGCCCAGGGTGTTGTGGGCTCTGACCCGGCCAGGCTGATTGCCAATCCGGGTTCCTTCTTTTTTTGGGGGGTGGAAGTGAACCCAGGGGCACTGACCACTGAGCCACACCCCCAGCCCTACTGTGTATTTTATTTAGAGACAGGGTCTCACTGAGTTGCTGAGGCTGGCCTCCAACTTGTGATCCTCCTGCCTCAGCCTCCCGAATCACTGGCATGACAGGTGTGCGCCACCGCGCCCGGCTCTGGCCACACTGTATTTTTTTCCAAGGTGGCTTGAGCTGGAGGCCAGAGGTGCAGCACAGCCTTGAGGACACGGGCATCCAGGAGGTCGCCTCCGTGGCCCCACTGTGCGCGGCCAGGATCTCTCACAGGTCAGGCCCTGGGAGCAGATGCAGGGACCAGACGGAACCTGGCTTCACCCGCCCTCCTGCCCGCTGCCTCAGGGTCACCAACAGGAAAGGGCTGCTGCCTGCGGGGGCGCCCGGGCCCTACCCTAACCTGGAGTGAAGTGACCACTGGCCAAGATGACGTCCAGCCGGGCCCAGGTCCCCAAAGGCAGCAGCCGCCTCAGCTGCTGGGCGAGAGCCCTCTGGAGTGGTGGCTGCCCGGCTGCCTCCTCGGCCTGACAGTGGACAGCGTGACCGAGGTGGGTGACGGGCACGGGCTGAAGAGACCCTGGGCCCGCGCCCGGAGATCTGGATGCCCGGCTGGACCAACCTGAGCAGGAAAAGAAAGTTGACCCAGAGCGCAGGACGGGGTCCAGGAGGCCACGGCGAGGGGCGGACCCAGAGCTGGCGGCACCCAGGCTTCTGTGGACGCAGGGAGCCCTGCGGGGTGGCAGAGGGACAGGGAGGGGCCGGCAGTCGGCAGCCAGGACAGACAGGGTGAGGGGGCAGGAAGGCCTGGGCCTCTCCAAGCTGCTGAGTCACCAGACGAGGGCCATCGAGGACAAGGCTGCTGCCCAGAGCGGCCGACGGAGGCAGAGGAGGCTCCCCCTGGACTCTCAGGACACAGGAGCGGGACAGGGGAGGACCAGGGCTGGGTCCTTCACTCTGACAGAGGAACCCCAGGACGGTGGCCACAAGGGAGGACCGGCTGTGACACGCAAGGCAACGCACTGCCACCTTCACGGCAATTCTCTAAAACTAAAGCTGTTCTGGAGTTTTTAAAACGTCTCCTCCCTCTGGCGCTGGGCATCAAACCCAGGGCCTCATACACGCTGAGTCAATTTTTCAAAGGTTTGAAGGAGCCGGGCGCGGGACGCACACCCGTGATCCCAGCAGCTTGGGAGGCTGAGGCAGGAGGATCGAAAGTTGGAGGCCAGCCTCAACAACTCAGTGAGACCCTGTCTCTAATATAAAAAGGGCTGGGGATGTGGCTCAGGGGTTAAGCGCCCCTGGGTTCAATTCTCGGTCCCCTCACCCCAAATTAAAAAAAAAAGTTTAAAGGAGACAGAGACAGAGGAAGAGGTGTCTTCCCGGTAACGCAAAGATTTTATTTAAAAACACAGGAGGTGAGGGAGAAAGGGCTCCTTCAAAGCAACCGCAAGGCTATAATTTAAAAAAATATACACGCTTTCCAGACAGAAGGTAACGGCGCTGCAGATCCCGCCTGAGAGGCCGGGCTGGCGGGGCAGCAGCCGCCAGTGGGCCGGACGAGCCAGCGCCGGGAGCCGGTCACTTCATGTACTTGTCCTGCTGGTCGGCCAGGACCTTGGCCGAGGACTTGGCGTCGTAGAAGAGCTCGCTGATCTCCTCCACGTGCTCCTTCTCGATGCCGTCCTTGCCGTTGATCCTCGCCAGCAGGTTGGCCGGGGTCAGCAGCTGCACCGCGTACCTGCGGGAGAGGCCGCGCGGGCTCGATGGGGCCTCGATGGGGCCGCGACGGGAGGCCGGCCCCAGGGGCCTCCACAGGCGGCAGGGCTGCGGGCTAAGCCCCTGCTGGGCTCCAGCCGGCTGCTGTGGCCCCAGCGAAGGAGCAACCTGCCATTTCTGAGAGCACTGCAGTCACTGTCCCATCAGAGAGGCCACCAGCATGACGTAAGGGTCAGTCCTCACACCTTAAGTCTAAAAATTCTCCAAGCTGGGGTGCAGCAGTGCACACCTGGAATCCCCACACCTGGGGAGGCTGAGTCAGGAGGATCGCAAGGTAGAGGCCAGCCTCAGCCACTTAGTGAGACCCTGTCTCTAAATAAGATATAAAAAGGGCTGAGGATGCAGCTCAGTGGGGAAGCGCCCCTGGGGTCTGTCCTTGGGACCAAAAAAAAGAAAAAAGAAAAAAAGAAATTCTCGGGTTTGGTGCAAGTGGCTCCAAATGTAGACAGAGATATTTGTTGGGCCAACTGCAAGCGCGTGTCCCCCCCAGCATGACAGCCCATGCTGGAAATGCCACCCAGGGCTGGGCTGGGCGGGGCTCAGGGGCAGAGCGCTCGCCTCGCACACGTGAGGCCCCGGGCTCCGTCCTCAGCACCGCGGGAAGATACATAAAATAAAGGGACCAGGTCCAGCACCATTGCCTAAAAAACTCATTTAAAAATTTTTTTTAAATAATAAAAGTAGCGCCCCATCTCATCAAAGCCGCTGCAAGCCTGGGTTTAACCTCAGACCCCAGGGGCACGGCGGGGTGTGAAGGAGTGACTTCTGGAGCCGTCGTGAACGATGGAGGACGCCCTCCCCAGGATGGAGGGCGATCTGTGCCTCCAACCCTCCCCGTGCCCTGGCCGCCAGCCTCCCGCAGAGGGGAAGGGGAACTTCGCCTGTCCATCTGGCTTTTAAAAACCACCTCTAGGTCGTCGGCAGTCTGGACTGCAATGTCCTGAGACTCGTCACACCAGGAAGCCCTGGGGAGCTCCCGCTGGGCCCAGGAAGCCGCCGCCTCACCTCAGAGTGGTCTTGGTGCCGATCTCCCCCAGGTGGTTCAGCGCCTCCTCACTGATGTTGATTCCTTCTGTCTGGGCTCGGATTTTAATGATCTTTCAGAAGAGAAAAAACATGATCAATAGTGACCGAGCATTGGGCACAGTGGTGCACACCTGTCATCCCAGCAGCTCAGGAGGCTGAGGCAGGAGGATCGAAAGTTGGAGGCCAGCCTCAGCAACTCAGTGAGACCCTAAGCAACTCGGTGAGATATTGTCTCTAAATAAAATACAAAATAAGGCTGGGGATGTGGCTCAGTGTCTGTGCCCCTGGGTTCCATCCCAAATGTCCCATTTATAAAGTGCTTTAAAAATAACCCTGTGCGTCTGGTCCTGCTGGACTGGGCGGGAGGCCTGGGCGCCCTCGGGAGGAGCCGGCTGCAGTCCACCTGGGGGCCGCTGTCCTGCTCACCTGACCACAGGGCGCCAGCACCCGGCGGCTGCCACCAAGTGGCCCTTGCTTCTCCCCACCGGCCCGGCTCGGGTATCCCCGCCGTCCTCTCCAGCGGCCCAGCTCCGAGCGCTCAGCAAGAGCCATTTTTTATTTGCTTGATAAATCCGAAGGTTAAATAAATCAAAAAAGTTACTTTTCAAGATTTACCAGCCTCATAACATCACCGGGAGATTCTAATCCATCAGCGCGAGGCTGACGCCTGTCGCAGGGAGGATCCTGGGAAGCTGGAGGGGGCGGCGGCCGCGCAGGCGGCGGGGCGCGGTGGCCGGGGTCCCGCAGGCGCAGCCGCGGAGTGATAAGGGCGGCGGGATAATGGTGCCGGGTGTGGGGAGGCCGAGATAACGCCGGGGCCGCGGGCCTCACATAACGCGGGGATTTTTCACTCTGGCAGCTTCGTAAACAAGATATCAAGAAGCCCTTGTTTAAATTAAAGCCATAAAAACCCTCCCCGGGTAGAGGCAAGGGACGGGGACACCAAGGCCTCCCTGCAGCCCAGGGGCAGCCCCGCCTGTCGGCCGTCCAGAGTGACAGCCAGCGATCCAGGGCTGGCAGGCTGGGGACAGGGAGGCTGGGCGCGCTGCTGCCTGCAGACAGGAAAGGCCCTGCCGAGGTCGGCAGGTGGGGCAGGGGAACAGCCCAGCGTGCACCTCGGGGACTCGACCCCTCACGCAGGCCACCACTGCTCCCAGGCGCCCAGGTGTCTAGGAATTTTTGTCCAGACAGGCTCACTCAGGTTTTTGTACAAAGATATCCTGATCTAGCCGAGTACGGTGAGGCACACCTGTCATCCCAGCGGCTCGGGAGGCTGAGGCAGGAGGATCACAAGTTGGAGGCCAGCCTCAGCAACTCAGCGAGACCCTATCTCTCAATAAAATGTAAAAAGGGCCGGGATGTGGCTCAGGGTTGAGAAGAACCCCGATGGGCTCACACGTCTCACAAACACCGCAGGCAGAGCTCACAGAGGACGTATCTGGGGGCTCACGGGGCCTGCAGGACGCGGGGGCTTCTGGGAGCCGCCCAGCTTAAGCATGAGGGCTCGGCCGTCCCAGGACCAAAGCTCAAAGCAGCGGCCAGGGAGAGGGAGCCGGAGGAGCCAAAGGACAACCAGGAGGAGCAGGAGACCCTGATCCACAGAGTGCAAGGCCTCGCGCGCTGCAGCCGGGGACACCGCCAGACGCTGCGGGAACAGGGCCCCCAGGGAACCTTCTGGAACTCCAGGAAAACTGCAGGCTGGACCCCAGAACCTGGGCGGAGGAGCGTGTTAGTGGGCATGTCTCCCTTCGGCAGCCCAGGCTGAACCTGAGCTGGGCTTCCGGAGCAGGTTGGAGCCACCCAGGAGCCCCGCCTCGGA